>CM019753.1:8158951-8241493 GCA_009761765.1 Phenacoccus solenopsis
AATGAAATGAAAGATATTCGTAAATACGCAAAAAAAAAACAAGATGGTGAGCCCATCAAATAAATTAACATAAATTGGCAAATAAAGGAAAACGACGACTCAGTCATTTCCGACTAATTGACATTAATCGACTCCGTTTCGAAATAACCTTTTTATTTTTGTTGTTATTTTAATGGATGCTCGAGACGTTATTTTCTTTGACGATTGCGAAGAAATGATTTTTCAGTTTTTCCCTACTTTTCTTCTTTTCACTGGCTGAAAATCTCTAGAGTCAACAACTTCGAACACCGAAATTTACATCCGGAAACATCTTTCTGTTTTCTTAGAGCAAATGATATTATCAAAAAATTCTTTTAATTTAAAAAAAAAAAAAATTTCCGTATTTGTTCAAAGTATAAAATTCAGTAACCAATATTTCGATCTATTAACTGAGTTTTCGAGAAGAACGATAGCTATTAAAGCTCACCTGATTTCAGAAAGAAGGATGCTAGAGTGGCGGAAAAGAAGGGACAGGGGGTAAATGTCTTCGAGTCCAAATTCCTCAACTATACCAGATTTTAAACCTTTTTGCGATTCTAATTAGAATTTTTTTTTCGTTTATGTTTTCAAAATTTTTGTTGGATTTGAAAAAAAAAAAAAAAACTGAAAACGAGATTTGAAAATTACTTTTGCTCCAGGATAACTCAAGTCTGGCTCTCCCTGTCCCTGCAGAGTCTTCATAACTATATGAACGAACGTTTGAAAATGCTGAATTAGCAAAAACGTTTTTTAGAGGCGATCTATTGGACATGAAATGTTTCAAATGTTGCAGAATTTCTCACCAAATCCACCATATATAAAGTTCAAACTTTTATGTAGGGTAAATTAGGGACCATACATACTATGCCCAATTGAAATGGAGTCGATATGGATCAAAATGGCAGATAGCCAATAGGAGACTTAAATAGCTAGAATCACTCTATGATATTAAAATTGAAATTTTACCAAAAAAGTGAAATGCCAGAGTTATTGTTTCTCTGTTTATTATCTGGGTCTTGGATCAGGCTATAGTATCTTCACAACACAAAGGACCCCTGCTGTGTGAATAGGCTGGGAAAAGGACCGAGGTAATAAAATTTAATGACCCTTGCGGTGAAAGCCTACCTGCATTTAGTTTATTGTTCTTCAGCAATCAAATTTAAAATGAATGTAGCAATACTTGTCTGATAAAATAACTTTTTTTTCTTCATTTAATTTTTATTGCGAGCCCCTAAGGGGCGAGGAGGTACTAGTATAATAACAATGTGATCCTGTATTTATTGATGGATGTGGGTAGTTATATAGAGATTGACAGAATTATCAATGAATCTGAACATGTGAGTTTATTGTACATACACATATCAAAGTAGACTGGACCAGGGCATATTCTAACGTGCAGCTCCGAACATTTTGCGCACCTTTAACAATTTTTATTGAACGACAAAAATCTTACATAATTACATAAGTTGATAATATAGCCTATAAAAATGTAAACAAATGATTTTTTTCCACTTTTTTTCCAATTTGAGAATTAATCGTCTCTTCATCTCCCACATTCGCATCCTCGAAAATGTACTTATACCACTCTTGCTCCCTCGGAAGCAGTAAAAAGTAAAAAATTTTTCAATGGAACTATGTTTGTGCAGCTCCAAAATTTTCTTAGAATACGCCCTGGACTGGACCATCCAACTATAACCGGTCTGAAATGTGAAGATATGGAGTATTCCTTCCTCCACTATTTTTTCCAAATCATTGAATCATTGACTGTAACACTTTAGTTCCTTAATCATCGAGAACCCAGCCGATAAGACAATGGAAATCAGGTATGAGTTTACATTAAATTCCATTAATTTAAAAAACATAATTTGTAATTTCATCACATATATTACTATTTCAAATTTATTTATTTTAAAAATTAGTATAAATAAATATGGAGATAAATTTTTTCTTTCCATTTTGCTACCATTTGAAATATAACTAATGTAATATTATTTAAAAGTTATAAAAATGTTTACGAATTCAGTGCTGGCCATTTCTTTTATTCTAACTCAAGATTTCAAAATTCTAGACGACTAGAGAAATACAACGCTATGAAGTACAATTATATTTTTAATTTAAACGTTTAGCTTATTCTGATCTCCAATATACGTTTAGGTACTACGTAAATCAATAGTAAACCACTTTTTAAATATAATCATATTAAAAAATTAATGTGCTCACCTGCTCGAGTGGCTGCTACGAATATCTTCACCACTCTCGGTATGGCCCATTTTGATGTTTCCAAATCTCCTTGCAGCGTTTGCTGCACTATTTCTTCGTTATTCATAGTTCCAATTTTTGTACGTTCACCGAAATGTCAAACTCCACCTGTAAACTATGAAATATATAATTAATAGGGTTAGGGCTTTTAAACAAATGCTTATTTCATTGGGCTGTAAATGTGACGATTCCCTTGAAACATTGCGTTCACCTCATTTACATAATTTTTATGGAATAATGGGGATGTTGCACGTTTTCTGGAAAAAATATGTACGTATAGAGAATAAAATTATAAATTGAATAAAAAAAACCGCACTCCATTTGATCCCATAGAACTTGATAAAAAAAATTCCGAAGTTTGCATTTTACGGCGCGCGCTAAAAAGTAGGGTTCCCGTGGAAGCACCCGTTGTTACGTCATAACCTTGGAAGGCCCACGTTGCTCTTATAGAGATTAACATGGAGAAGCGTTTTCTCACATTTATTGCGCCTAAACGGCGCGATTTACCTTATAGGTGATAAGAACATTTGTTTTAAAGTACACCATGAGCTTTCTGGTGGTATAATAATTTTTTCAATTTAATGAATTTGTAGCGAAATACGGCTTCTTTAAGTTGATGGTAAAATTAATTCTCATTAAGGGGGGTTCAGTTTTTGCAAAACGTGGAAAGAAGGAAGGGTCGGAGGCGCGGAGAAAAATTGTTGATATGTCATTAGATAGGGTATGAAATGTGCTTCATTTTTTTCAGTACAAGCACCATTCTAGTTTTTCTCCTTCCATAGAAACATTAATGCAGAGTTTGTAAAAAGTTGAAAAAACGCGAAATCGCGCGTTTTTCAGACTTTGGACTAAAATATTTCAAGAACTAAAAACGCTACAGAAATGTTTTTAGCGAACAAAATGTAGTACTTTGTAGGTGATTGGTCAAACAATCATGGACATTTCGGCCAATCACAGCAAAGTTTACGTTCCTTTGCTGTGATTCGCTGAACCAATCTTGGTAATTTAATATAAATATAAGCACTTAGATATTAAAGTTCAGTTCATTTGTTCCCATGTTCGTTACCGAATACACGGTTGTTTGTGAGATCTATATGCTTTTATTAACTCGTCGAGACCATACAGCGTGGACATTCAGTACGTTCAAAACGTTCGTACGTTAGATAGCGAGGACGAGTTCGTTCAGTCGCTACATGTGCTAACGTGGACGGGTTACGTTCAGACGTTGTCAACTAGTAAGTACGGCGGACGCTCTTGCGTTCAACGCCGACCAACGATTTCTTCAACACCAACGTGAACGTCATATCGTTCATACGTTGGCAGTGAAATACATCGCTCTGCCGACAACTTATTAAGGGGTCTTTTCCCAATTTAGGCATTTTTCGTTCTTTTTCACTTTTTTTCCTCCATGACTCATTTTTGAACTTTAAAAAACTTCTTTGTGTTTTTTATTGCAGAAGGTTATTACCCAAATGCAGGTGATAATCCTTTTGTCGGTACGAGTGCATATGATGAAATGAATTAGATATCTCAAATTTCGAATCGCATTTCGTCGAATTACAAAATTCTTCGCAGTTAAATTCTTACTTAAATCAAAACGAATCCTTATCGCAGTCTCAAACTCAAAGTGAATATTCGTCATTAGAAGTAAGTAGCTATAGGGAGTATGTTGTGGTGAGCAAATTTTACATATATTTAAAGGAAACGTAGGGAGAAAAAGTGATATTAGCGTATAAAAATTTTAACAGTTTCACCGCAAACTGTCGTAAAAGTCTCAGGCACATTATGACACAACGAGAAATAGATAGATTACTTAAACATTCAGATTTTTAAACTGAGTTTTTCCAAGTTTTTAAATCCTTTAAAATTGATTTTATATTTAGTGGGCTAGAATTTTTTTTTTTAATTAAGAAAATTGTTCGAACACTATAGATTAAGGGGTAAAATTAAAGGAGTCTGGAATATTAATTCGTCCATAAACTTCCAAAATTCGTTGCCAGCATGCTTGAATTCAAAAAATTCAGAAACCAACTAACAGGTACCTAAATACGCGCACATTCCTTCTTATCGTTTCTATGCAGCATATTTTCAATAACTTTCATTTATTCACTAAAGTAGGTGAAAACGATTGACTCTTAAAGGGAAATATAGAGCCCTTTGAAGAGGTCTTCATAAACTAGGAAGCTACCTATAAGCTTCGAAGGGAACTTGAAATCGAAATTTCTGCGTTTTGCGATCTGTACCGGTGTTTCAGCACATATCCTAAAAAAACTGGTTAGCATTGATTCCCATATGCTCCTTTTTTTCGAAATGCTTATAATTATGTACATCCAATTTTATTTCTTCAATTTCTATTAAAATGTAGTAGATCAACTGTGGTTTTCAAAAATTAAAACTTCAAAAAACACTGAACTGGGAAACCTTGAGAATAAAACTTTTAGAAAAAGTGATAAAAATCTTAGTAAAAATATAATTAATATGAAATGATTATTTGGGAGAAGGAGGGGTTATCGAACTTAAAATGTGGAGGGTTACATGAAAATCTTAAATTTGTGTCAAAATGGATCCAAAATGGCGCATCGTACAAGTTTGAGGATAATTTGAGAAACCTCAAGTAGTTATAATTTGAAAAATATGTGTTCATATGATTATTGCAAGGTGCTGAAAATTTGGACTTAGAGTTCTTCCAAATTTTCGACTCTGTGACTTCTTCACAGTTCAGATAGGATTTACCTACTTTGGAAGAAAAAGCGAAATTCGCCCGCTACTCAAACAATTTTTAAAATATTACATTTGGTAATAAATTACGATTTTTAGATTGTACCACTCATGGTATATAATTCAAAAAAAAAAAAAAATCAAAAATATACCGAGCTTTCGGATACCCAACACGACATAAATATGGAAATTGTATTCAATACATTCGACCATATCTGGCTAATTTTTAAATCATAAAAAACCCATCGTTAATAACGCAAACTAACCGACAACTGCGGTTGAAAAAACCCACCGCAAAACATTTAATTAGATTTCGCAGTACGGAAAAATGTTAGCGCGTTAATACGACTACGGTTGGCAATATTTTGCGCGTTATTCGCATGAATTTAAATTATAGCTCGCAGCGTTTTCCCTCCATTATAGCGTATTTGAAATTACTTCGCTCAAGCTGAAACCTACAACATATTTACGAAGGAACCGAAATGGCGAGTGAGCGGGGCCCTTTGTTAAAACCGGACCACTCTTGCGTGAACATTTTTTCTACACCGTGTTTTACGGCCTCTCAAGTTGCGTCGTTTAAAACTGTCGTCGTTGCGTCGACCGGCACTGGCGAGAAAACGAATTGGTAAATGGTACTAGATAGAAGAGCCCAAAGCCTCGACTATTTTCGCGAATACCTTGCGACGGCGCTGGCTACGCTTGACCACAACACAAATAGCCTTCGTTCTGCGGTTTGTCTCGCGTTGAATAATTCAACGACCAGCCAGCACTATTATTTCCATCGCTACGCCGGATACTATACACAACGCCACCGAGAACCCTCTTCACGACGTTAACGCACACCGCTTACCAACCTGCCAGCGTTTGGAAACTGCCGGTGCCCTTTGTTTGTAATTGATTTTTGGTGTTCGCCGTCCAAAAACTCGAAAATACATTACACCTTTCACCATCTTTCAACCGTACCGAGGATCGCGTACCTATACGTTAACGATACCACTCATCCATATCTGTCCGCGAGGATACTATTATAAGGGTATTCCGCTGAAACGCCATTTAACCGCGAAATATATGGAAGCGACGGTGTAATTGCCGGCGTTGGCTTTTTATTTACGCATTCGCATTCTTCGAAATCGCAGCTTGGCTTTTCCCAATCGCTAACCGTACAGAAATAGAAGCGAATCTCGCCTCAACGTTTCAATGAAAGGTGACAGTTCATTTTAACACCAGTCCAATCACACAGCTACCAACAAATGGCAACTTCATTACCGAGAAAATACCAGCTCGAAATCAACGTCAATCATTTTCTATACGCGAAAATAAGCTCGCAAATAAACACGCCGCTGCCAGGTGCCACCAGATAAGAACGAACGGCGTTAGGTTAACGCGCGAATCATTTTTTACACGCGAATGAGAAACGAAAAAATAATAAAGAAAACGAGCCCTTCGCAAAAGCGAATACATTTTCGACGATATGAAAAACGACGCGACGCGGCGAGTCGTAACCGTAGATTTTCGTACATCAAGAATTTTTCGTCGAGCCTTCAAATCCGCGTCTACCGTATGCCAATCTCTTCGTAATCATTTTCATACGGCGATTTCAACAGATGGCAAAAAGTCGCCGTATCGCCTATGCTTCGCGATAAAACTCCCGTTACCAATGACAAGATAATTAAAACGAAACCAACGACTACAGGAATCTCTAAATCCCAAACTAAGCCATCTATTCCCGAACACAACGGAACCGCAAAAACTTACTCCTTCGGACTTATTATTTATTCGTCAAGTTGTACCGACGACCCCACCAGCGAAACTTTGGAATTTATCGTATTCGTTTCACTATAGCGTAGTACAGTCTCGTCACCTCGCCTCTGCGTGAAAAACTTTCAAAAAATTCGCTCGCTTTATTTCGCCGTTAAATCGCGCGCGTGTTCAGTTAGCACATTTTTCGCGCCATTAAAAGGCGAAAAAATTTCCATATAATCGATTAAGCCTGCGTTTTCACTCGATTTTAATTTATCCCAAATCGCTGCTGCCTTTAAATCTTCACTATAGATACGCGTCCGTTTCAATTTACTATTTTACTTACACGTCGACGAGTTCGGTCGAGTTTTTCGAAATTACACCAACTTTCGGTATCGGCGTATTTTCACTCGGGTAGAACCAAAGTCATCTTAGTTTGCACTGTTAAAACCTATATCGAGCATTTCTTTTTTCAATTTCTCTTTTTTCGAGTCAATAAATTTTTGCATTTTTCTTTCGTTTTTGTTTCCTGTATCGAATCTTGAATTTCATAAGCATAACAAGAAATATAAGCAGCGATACTTTACTACTTTGAATCGAATTTCTTTTTTCAGTCCATGAGTTCAAAACTGTCAGCGAGACGACTTTTTATACGTATACTAGATCAATAGCTCAAACTTTGAGTATTGAATTACGGCAAAATGCCCATGTTGTTGATACAACGATGAGGAACCCAGACAACGTCGACAATTTGCAAGTTTGGTTTCAGTTAAACAAGTTGGAAATTAATGCAAGCAAAACTATAATAGTGCCTTTTAGCATTTCACATACTAAATATGAATTCCCGCCACATTCTGATGATACCATGCCACTAAAATTAGAAAATGAGGCAAGATTTTTAGGAATTCAGTTGAATTCTTCGCTCAAGTGATCCCCCCATCTAAATAAAATTATACCTAGATTAACTTCTACCATTTTCCTCTTGAATCGGTTAAAACCAATTACTGACCAACATATATTGAAACTGGCATATTTTAGCTTATTTCAGTCTATCGCCACCCATCAAATAGTTTTTTGAGGGGGAGATTCAGTCTCACTTGAGCGAGTTCTACTATTACAAAAACGATGTGTTAGGATAATGTTCAATTTAGGCCAAAAAGAGTTCTGCAAAGATACTTTCATATCGGAAAAGTTGTTAACAATGCCCTCTCTTTATATACTGAATATATGTGATCTAGTACATAAAAAATTAATAATAACACAGACGGGTACACATAGTTATAACACTAGGCATAGCAACGATTTACAAATTACCCAATATAGACAAAATTTCATCACACGAATATAGATACTATGTCCACAAAAATTTTTAATTCCCTCCCACAGAATATTAAAAAAATTCATTCTAACAAAATTTTTAAAACAAAACTCAGGGAATTCCTGATTGCTGGTGCGTTTTACACGGTGCAACAGTATCTCACACTGTAGTAATTTAAAATATCTTATATGTATGGGCCATGTATTAATTATAATTTTAATTATCAAATCATTCTTATTATTTAACTTGAAATTTTTATTTTATTTTCTTATTTGTTAAACTATTTATTTATTTATCTATTTTTTTAATTTTTAAAGACATTGTAATGACTCTATAGAGTATCCTACAAATAAATTATATCTATTTATCTATCTATCGAAAGTTCGGCCATTATTTCATACCATAAAGCAAAAAATTTCCCAGTTTCCCTTGGAAGAAGAACTTCGCGTAGATGAGCAGATGGTGCCATTCAAGGGTCGCCTAGATGTGAAACAGTACATAAAAGGGAAACCATGTCCATGGGGAATAAAATTATTCCTTTTGTGTGGAACTAGCGACCAAGTTTATTATTTTATTATCTACCAGGGAGCAAGAACCGAATTAGCATCAGATTACAAATATTTTGGTCATGGTCCAGCGGTGATTATGACACTCTGTCAAAGAATTTCGGAACGCAATCATTTGCTATTTTTTTATACTTTTTTAGTTCGTTTCAACTGTTTGAATGGCTCAGAAACAACGATATATTTGCATCGGGAACAATACGAAGAAATAGGTTTGCAAAACCTCCACTCAAGTCTGAAAAATCATTGAGCAAAAAGAAACGTCGCTTTTGTGAAGAAGCAGTTACTAAATCAGGGGTAGTCGTCGTTCAATGGCTAGACAATAAATCAGTGGCATTGTCATCAAATTACGTTGGCAAAGGTAAACAACTTGTGAATGAAAAATTCAACCATTACAAAAGTAACTGTTATTCTTGATATCAAATTTAAATATTTTCATTTTATTTGTAGGGAATGAAGATACCTGCCAGAGATGGAATAAAACGGAGTCTAAATACGAAATCGTTAATCGACCAGAAGTCGTCAGACTACAATGAACATATGGGTGGTGTCGATAAGATGGACCATCTTATTACAATTTATAGAACATTCGTTAGGTCGAAAAAGTGGACCTTACGTATGTTCACTCATGCCATCGATCTTGCCATCACCAATAGTTTGTTGGAATACAGAAAAGATGCAGAGGCGTTGCAGGTACCAAAAAAAGGAATTCTAGATTTACTACATTTTCGCCATGAGGTTGCAGAAGCCTTAATGAACGTTGGTACGCCACTTTTTCGATGAAAACGTGGACGTCCAACATCGGCAACACCATCTCCAAGTACTTCAAGGGCATCCTCTCCAGGATCAGGAGTTATGTCTCCATCATTTTCACTACCTGCCGAATCGACCCCAACCACTTCGCAGTCACACTATGAAATAAGACCAGTTACAGATGTGCGTTATGATCAAGTTGGTCATTGGCCAAACCTAAAAATGTTCTAGAGGTGCAAAATGGATGGTCTGGTACGTCATACTCAAGAGCCATGAATTCTCATCATTAAACGAAATAACAACCAAAATATTTGCGGAGTTGATAATTTTTTCACGTTAGGAAACAATGAGTATTTTTCTCGAGATGAAAGATCCTTCGAAGGAAAGATTGTACTTACTGTGTCAGAAAAACAATTCCGAAACGAACGAGCTATGGTTTCATAGTTTCCATAAGTTTCAGAAGAGCAGTTCTAAAACCAAATATAGCGAAAAATAATACAAAATGAGTATTAAAAGTTGGAATGTTCAGATGATTTTTAAATGTGTATGTATTTGTACGATTTCAGGAAGCAACAACGCAACAAGAGAAGAATTAGATACGTAAAGTTAAATCACCTGCAGTAGCACGATCCAAAATGAAATTTTATGAAAGGGAAAATGAGTTAACATTTTATAACTTGACAGAAGATGAGAAGAAAATATTATAAAAGATGTCGGACTTGAAAGAAAAGAAAATTAAGCAAGTTGAGTTTAAATGGAGGTACTTGCTCTCACCTGCGAACCTGAAGTATGATTTGAAAATAAATCAGGATCTTCTTCGCCATTTGAAAGCTGAACATATTGAAATTGAAGAGTTCATCCGTGCAGTTGCTAATGTATTTGAACATACTGCTAGCCGGAGGTATGAGTTATTCGATATGACTGGTGTACCCATTAAAATATTGAATATTGAACGTTACTATTAGTGTATTGCATGTTTCCTTGAAGAAATTAAATAAAATGTAAATATTGAAAAAATTTCTCGCATGTACACTAATTTTCACTTATCGATACAGTTGTATTATTTTCTATTTTTAATATTCAAATATACAAAGCTTTGGTTTCGTGTCTCTGTTATTATTGTTACAGCCATCAGTTATTAACTTGCCCGTTAACTTATTATCTCTTCATATTATATCAAGCAACGTAATTTTTGTTAATATTCCAGCATCGGCTGTTATATTTTATTCGTTTGGCCCGAGGGCTGGTGCCAATTATGGGCACCATAGAAGGCACTGATGTGGACCTCGTTTTACGATAACTTCGTCAGGATTAACTGCTTTTTTCCTCGCTTAGTCTGAGGTTTATATTTTTCTCGACCAGCTGGCTAGTCTTGCGTTGGCACATTTGCTGGCATAGCACATTAGTGTATTTGTTTGTTTTGATTTTTGTCTCTCGCCCGCATTCACCTATGTTTTCCATATATGATTGCTGCCGAGGATTTTCCTCGCCTTCGCTTCTGAAATTTATTAATTAATCCACAGCGAATGCGTTTACTTATACGATATGTACCCGAGCCAATTAGCACAAAAATAGTCGTTTTCTTATTTTTGGACTTTGTATGTTAGTTTTATAGAATTTTATGGTAACGACGCTCGGCCAAAATGCGTTGCTACAACTACATTACTAATTTTAAAAACAGAACTAACAATTAAGTCATAACTTCTTATTTCCCACGTTTAGGAGAAACAAGAACGCATACACAAACCTCAAACTCCTGTATTATAATTTTAGCTATTGATACCATTTTTTCTAAATTGCCAACTTTATGTTCAATTCCATCGTTCAATTTTAAATGACATCATAGCAGCTACAGGTGAGCACATATCGGCACTTCTATCTTTATATTTCCATTTTACGACCTATTTCCATATTCAATAAACGAATTTCTTTCTGACAAGTGTTTGAGAGACGCAAGTAAATTGACACATTGAAATAACATCGACACTAATTTTTCAGCTTTTCACGACAAGTAAAAATGGAGAAATTTTTTTTGGAAACGCTTGAAATGAGGAATACAAAATGTATATATCTTTGCAGATTGGAAGACGACATTTACTCGATGTAATATTTTTAAAGAATCATCAATTCGTATTGAAAAACACCTCGTGATAGTGAAGAAGAAATGTATGCGAAATAATGCCGATTTCATGCAGAGGCCATCATTATAATCTGCCAACATGAAAACTAAAAATTATTTGAAGAGGTTTTCAAAATATTTTTAGCTGAGTTTTTAACTTGGAAATGACAGCCTACGTGATTTGGGAAGGAAGGGTTGGGGGAAGGTATCCTTCAAATCTTTACATTTTAGACCATTTATAATCATCTGACAAATGTCCAACTTTTTTCGTACATATATCATTATAAATGAACCAGTCATCTGCAAAACCCCATAAGTCACACTTTTAGCATTTTTCATATTTTGATAGATTTTTATTCTTTAAGGCTCCCTCTATCAGATAAAAGTGAAATAAATCCTACTTTTAAATTCAAGGTTATTTGCAAAACCCCTCCTTCAGTTACGGAGTTTTGCAAATGAATGACCAGTGTTTGTTTACATTTTTCTCATATAGAAAACCAGTCTTTCTGTGGTTTTATTGTGCACTGTGTTTTAATTTTGAGTTAATGTGAGATCGTATAAAGCCCAAAGTGATAGAAAATATCGAAGAAACACCAACGGTACTTTTATGTTTCATTTTAATGAAATGAAAGCGTAAAATGAACCAAACTTTTGCTCCAGATGTTCTTTAAAATGCTTGGAGCAGTTCACTGATGATGAAAGATGTGTATTAATACAAAAAGTAAACGGATTCAATTCTAAAGATCTACAAGATACATTTTTACAAAGCTTGATAAAGGTTTCTGCTGTAGCTAGAAGACGACCAGCTAAAGAAACAAATAGCACAGTGTATAAAGAATGTGGTAGTGGTGTTACAAAGAAGAAAAATGCTGATATTCTCAAAGACTTTAAAGTATATTCCTATAAAATACGTCAAATATTACACCGATATTTTCAATCGAGACGAAGTTAATAATTCTGATTCAGAATAAAGTGATAATATGCGAATTTTCAATCTTTTATGACGGGTTCAAATATATATAAATATATTGGATTGCTGTAATAATGAGAGCAAAATGTCTAAAATGTAACGGGTTACGCCAGTGTTGAACAGGGGCAAAGGGGACATTATGTCCTTGGCTCGGAATGGCAATTATAGTCTTGTATTATTTTATAGGTTGGGTTCTGATGACAACAACTTTGTGAAATATTATTCTCTGATATGAACGATGAGAAAAATCTTTATCCATATTGTGCAAGTTCTGTCAAATAATTATGTAATTCATTCATAATTTTGAAATGTTTATATATCTTTTTCAGATCGCATTTACTGGTGTGTTGAATTTCACAATACTCGCGGAACCTGTTTCTGGAAATTCAACTGCAGAGAATGTTAATTTGCGAAAACAGTTTTACATTTGTTGGGTGAACTCAGTGGATATCAGATTAATGTTTAGAATTGTTTTCAGTCAGTTGAGCAGTTTTTCTTGCCACACATTTTTTGCAATTACCATCAGACAGTAATCTCCCAGATACTGACGTCTTATATGTCCTTTTCAAAGAGACTAATGAAACTAATTTGATAAAAGAGGACTTTGAAAATATTAATGAAATTTTAGTAAAAGTTGATGTAAGAGAATATTATTTATCAAAACCAATTTTGGTTTCACTCAAGTTATTGCCAAAGTATAGGGACCAAAGTTACGTTAAGAGTGAATGAAATAGGGTACCAACACTTATACCTACGTAAAATGGTTGACATAAGTTCACATACATCATCTGAGAGTAACCTTGAAGAGGATGAGCCTGTTAAAAAAAGGATGAAAACATGCCAACTCGTATATGGTGATTGTGCAAGGATGCTAAAACTGTATATAGAAAATTTAACTCAAATTATACGACCTCTTCAATTTGAGTCAAAATGGATCCAAAATGCCGGATCATCAAGATTTGAAGATAATTTGAGAAACCTCAATTAGTTATAATTTGGAAAGTATGCGTTCATATGATTATTTCATGGCAAAGAAATGCTACATAATGTTTGTTCCAAATTCAAGTTCTTAAGTGGGTAGGAGTTTTTTCAGACTTGCTCTGGATGTGTCCTGTTTCTCTACCCTCAACCCTCCTCGAACTCCTCGCAAACAGCGAAGCGACAACAGATATCCTGTTTTGCTTTCTTAAAACCACTTCCCTCCTCCCCTCATTTAGTCTTCCTCATTTTCTCAGTGCCTCTGGCCTTTGTTGCAGTTTTTGCAGTACATGGCACGTTAAAGAGGAGAAGTGAAGTAAGTAAGTAAATCTTTGTTGGTGTTTTTTATCATGAAAAATACTACGAATATTTTTTTTTTTTTCAATAAAAAATGTTTTACGATTTTGAAATGCCTAATTTTTTCCAGTTTATATTTTTACATAATTTACACAATAAAAAAAATTACAGCTTGAAAAAGAAAAAAAAATTAATATCAACTCATAAATTGCAGGAAAATCCATAAATTAGAGGTGAATACGAAGAATAAATAATTTTCACTATCCCACATGCCTGAAAAACTAAAAAAGGAACTTGAAAAAGATGAAAAAAAATTAAGCCATACCATAATCGTACACATTAGACACTCGAGACTCCAAGATCAACAAAAAAAAATCCGAGAGCAATCCATTTCGCAACCATCATGCCACTTCATTCACAAACAGACCCTCATACGAGTACACTTCTGAAGTTCTAATTCTCGAACCTTTAGAATGTTCCGGTAATCTAAATGCCAACCTACGAAGCGCGATTAATGCAAAAATACTAACGCTTTCAAACCCGTATATAACGAATTCTATCATCTTTCTCACATCGTTTCTTTATACCCCTTTTTGGGATGTTTTTACTACAAAATAATTAGCGAAATAAAAGTCGAAATTTACGTCGTCGTAGATGCCGACAAAAGCAATTTCGCCATCATTCTACCGAGTTATATGTATTTCATTTCTTTTTATTTCCTGTTTCTGACAAGCTGACTTGCGAATCATAAGAGACAGCTGAAATAGTAAACGAACTTTTGATTAATGCGCAGAACTTGAAAAGAAGTTTATAAACGGAGCGCAACATATTTTTGTTTTGTTTGTTGCTAAAAGCATTAACAAGAATGCCATTCGCAAAAGACGTACGCGTACATTCTAATTAACAATATGATATCTACTTCGCCTATTCCCTTCCAAACCTGAGCGAGTCGTCAATTATATGAAGCTAGATGCATGATGGTATAAATTGCCAACTTTATCCTGTGCTCAACACATACTTCGAGTTCCAACGAATAGTTCAAAAATAAATATTGGATACGCTACACTTCTAATGAACCCTAACGTCGAGGTATTTTGCGCACAAGTCTTGACTTTATTTTCGTCGCGCGAATTTAATTTTCCAATTCATTAAAATCCAATTTTCAAATGAAAAAATACCCGCATTATTCCTTCAAACTGCCACCATCAACACGTAGTCGACACCAAGTTTCAACGTTTTCGCGCCAACAAGTTGGAAGCTCGAAAAAGATTAGAAAGAAAAGGTTTGATTATCCATTACTCATCGTTACCGCTAAGGGCATTCCTAAAAACCGTATTCGAGTAGATATCAACTTCGTAACTTCACCGGTTGGTAATTAAATTTGTGGAATATCATAAATTGAACCCTTGGGATTCGCATTGTCCTTATATTTCACGAATATAACCGAAATTTAGGTAACGCTTTGATAATTTTTTGCCAGCTTCAGCTTTCGTCGTTAATTCCCTCGAAACTTTCGTTCATTTCCAATTTACAAGCGAGAAACATTTCGTAATGGAAAATCGATAAAGTCTTTACAGCAACTGACGGCTAAATTCATATTTTAATTTACGCTTGACTTTTGCCAAATAAATATCGCCTTTAATTACATTTATTTTTTCATTTTCTCGAAACTGTTGATTCTTATATTCGTGTCAGGTCGTTCGTTTTGCTACTTTTTCGTCGAGAAAATAGCAACAAAATAGCGAAAAAATTTACGGACTACTTTTTTCCTGCTTGAATTGAAGTGTCAACGATATTTTTCAGCGATAATGTACGTGGAGTGAATAATAACCTTGAAAATTTCGCAAAATTAATCACCTACACATAAGACCGACATTTCTACTTGGAATAAGTTTTTTTTTTTTTTTTTTATTAAGCTTCCACGCAACTACTTTTGATTAATTTGGTAAATTTTTCAGTTTGATCGTTCATCCATCTTTTTCATGAGCCAAGTATTGCGGTACCTTTTCAATATGCGATGTTATAACGCAAGCAGAAAGTTGTCATTTTACACATGTACATATAATTTGATCGAACCTGAAATTGCATATTATTAATGTCCATCAAAGCGACTGTTGCCACTTTGTTTCAACAATAATGAACTTTGGAAAGCACCAAATTTCACATACTATAGTTCACTATAGATAAAACAAAACTGCAAGAGTCGTTACCCAAATATCTTTTGTAATGTTAAAAAAGAGAAGTAGCTTGTTATTAATGGCAACAAGTCGATAGGTCGATACCATAATGTGATAGTAAAACCAGCGATCATTGAACAAGAATGTAGTGAGCTACGAGCACCTTCAGAGGGCTGCGCAAATAACATTACAGCTTAAGAGGAGAAAAGAGACCAATGTAAACAAGTTTTGAAAATCAAGTTCCAATTCTATTGATTACACTGCATAGAAATTATTTTTTTTCAATTTATAGCCCAGCCCTGATGAGCCTTTGAGAAAAGTCCAGGCAAAGAGAAAAATTTCTCTTTTTCTATCTTTAGTTTAGCAACATCGTCGTAGCTTAGAATCAATTCTGCTAAAATTCAGAACTTGTATGCGGCCCTTCAATTTTCCTCAAGGTCGGCAAAAGAAAGAATTACAACTATTATCAATGATTTTTCACTTACACTGGACAGTTATTTGTATCACGAATGAATCAGCCGAAGATTCCAGGAGATACTTGAAAGTTCAAGTGATTTAAAATGCGAATATATACAGACCAGTCCTCTCAACTCTTTTTCTTTCCAAATCAAATAAGCTATAATTGCTTTTATTTTTATTAAAAATCTTAGCATTTATTTCTATTTAAGTGCATACATGAAAAATGAAAAACTTTGCACTCTATCCAACAAGAAAAAAAAATAGATGTCGACCAACTTTCAGACTAAAGAAGTAATTTTAAAAATGCTTCAAAATGACAAAAAAGAATAAAAATCACAGAATGATAAATACGTAGTATATTTCACAACTAAGGAGGTAAAATTAATTCCCCGAGGGGCGAACGAAATTTTTTCTTAAATGGGGGAGAAAAGCGCTTGTTTGAGACCCGAGCAATGAGCGAGCGGGAGGTAAAGTAACGTTTCCCTCCCGCAAGCATGAAAAATATTTCAAATCCAACTTCTGGCGTATCGAATGAATACACACAATAATTTTTTTTGAATAAAAATTTCAGCTTTAAAAAAATTTCTGATTAGTATAAAACTAGATAAAACAGAAACTGAGCAAACTAACCACACATTTGATAAATAATATGCAGAAAAATTATTCAAAAATTTAAGGGAGAAAAATGTGAATAGTCTTAAATACTCTCCAAATACGAGCCTACGACCGAAGTTTTCGTATCTTATCGCTTGGTCAAAAAAAATGGGGGTAGCAAGACGCAATGAGATAGCCATTAAACCAATCATGAATCAATGAAGTTTGCGCTTTTGTTCAATATTTATTTAATTTTTTAAGAGTAAAAAACTTTTTACACAGCGATTGCCTAACTATAGTTATGGTTAATCTATGACAGAATAAGGAGAATCTATTCAAGATATTTTCAATTTTACTACAATTATATTCAAGGATAATGTTCATTTCGATTTGAAAAAAAAAGTATTAGCGTAGATCGTATGATTGAAGTATCCGACTGGAATATGTTGGACAAAAACAGGAACACGATACATGTGTTACACAAAAGAATAGGTTTCCAATTGAATAAGTAACCAAGTGTAAGAACGGAAAGATCCGTGTTAACGCGAATAAAACTGTTCTCATTTTCGCGAGATAAGTATTTTGGATATTTCCAGGGTTGAATTATGTAGTACGAAGAGTTTAATTTATTGAAATATATAATGTAGACCCAAAACTCTTGAAATATGATTTGAGAATATTCTTTGAGTGTAGAGTAACAAAATAAAACTTGTAAATCTTCAAGAATGCGATGTCATCGAATTACTTTTTTCATAAGCTCTGCACGTGCCTTTCCATCAAATTATTATTCAATTTTCTATAACTCGGCGGTACGGATTCCCGAAAAGTAAATTTGAAAAAAAAAAAAAAAAACATATATTCGTTATTTTTGGAGCTCAGAAAATTTCTAAAATACAAGTCGAAATAAATAACTGATTTTCTTTCTCCGTCAACCAATTAATTTAAGAGCGGCTTCACCGTTACGTGAAAAAGAAGCCGACAACCAAAAGCTCGTGTTTCAATTTTTTCTTTCGCAATCGAGTTGATTATTTTCTCGATACCGAATCAAATTCGCTCTTTTTACTTCGCGCCATCGAGCCACTCGAGATAACATTTGTACTGTAAATTTATTAAGGCGCGAAAGCGTGTTTATAGAGAAAACACACTCGACGCTTTGTACCAAAGTGTTACAATACGCTTTACGGGAAAAGTTGAATTTTCCAAAATTGCTACACACCGGCAAAGTTTCACGGTACAGTTAAGTCGGCTTTGCCGGATCCGTTTTTAGGACAGACTCGACGTCCTTATTAGAATCGAATTTAACGACGAAGACATTAAATTTCGAATAGACGTGACACATTCGATGGCGAAATTTAAAGCTCGAAATCTTTGATTACATTGCCGGCTGCCTTTTGAGGCATGTCACCGCGTCCCGAATTTACGTTCAATATGCATTACGTATTCATACCGGATGTCGGTTTAATTGCGTATACTTACGGCGTTTGTGTATACTATACTTGCTTCGTTCACACCCGAACAAACGTCGAAATTAAATTTAATCCGCAAATATCGATGAGTGACGATGTTTCGTTCGCGTAATTTATAAATTTCCAGGCGAACGCTACGCTACAGGGTGTCCCGTATCGATCGCACCGCCTGTATATGACAAGCAGGTCTACTCGAGGAACGCGTATATATGAAAGCCTGCCTACAAAAAAATTTTTAGGCTCCGAGATATGCTAATTTGAAAAAATATTGGTTTCTTATAGTAATGAGAAATCTTGAAAACTGCTCTATGAAAACTGAATTTATGTAGGAGTAGGTACATACAATGTAGACAACTACGATATTAACGCTGAAAATTGGAAACGAATAAAAACTTCGAAAAAAGTTTTCATACTAATAAAATATAGAATTTTCATACGTCGAACTGCGCCAAAAATGTGATCGTTGCACCAACGTCTGGGGGAATATAATATAATTTCACTGATGAAACGATGGGGAAGAATGAAGGAATGAAAACTAAACTAACTAATAAGTAAATAAGTAGACTTCACTACCTTGCCTGATAATGCGCTAAATGATTCACGAACAAAATTATCGAAAAAAAATACGCGATGGATTGTTTCCCAACGATTCATTCATTGAACTACGATATCACACATCGAAATACTGAATTGTTCGCCAACAATATTTTAAAAATAGATACGCGATTAGTTATAAATATTATTTTTCATAGAATCGTTTATAAATGACTTATGGTTGTATTTTGAAAGATAGCATTGAGGCATCGAATCGTTCACGAACGAAATCAGTGTGTACAGATTTCAAGGTTGTTAAGCTAATAAATAAAACTCAGAATTCGGCTTATATACTCAGGAATTTTTTTTATCAAGCTAGGGTTCAGCTTCAAAAAACTTTGACCTTAATTTAGATTCAGCTAACAATTTCATAGTTTGATATTTTTAGTGTATTTACTTTTAAAAAACAGCTCCGATCACGTACCTTACCTCTGAAAATATATTGAAAATTTGAATCAATCCATTGGCTGAAATGAAGCGTCATTTATAAAATTTGAAATCTGATAATTTTTTTATTTGCTTCAGATTTGAATTCGGCGAGGCAGCAACCAGGATGTATCCATGAGAGGCTTTTTGAATATTTTTTTCTTGGAAAAATTTATAATTTATTTATTTACAACCGGTATTAATCTCTTTCCCTTCGCCCTTGAATTACTTTCTTTTGCTGCTGGTCAACAATCAATGTATTGAGTAGGGAAGTACGTGATTTATTCCAGGGCACAAATGTTTTTAATCCATAAGACATTTATGAATCTACTTCAGTATATAATTTAAGTAGGTAAACTATTTTTAGCTGAGTCTTTAACATACTAACGATAGTTACTACAGCCTACCTTATTTGTGAAGGTAGGGTCGGGAAGAGTGGGGTCTTCAAATCTTTGCGTTTCAGAATATTTGTAATCATCTGGCAAATGTTCAACTTTTTGGTATATATATTCTCTTATCCCTCAAGTAGCGCAGGTGAGTATTCATAAAATTCGCTCAAAACTTGCTGAAAGACTTTTATTAAAAATCTAACAAAACTTTTTTCTTTGTTTTTTAAAAAAAATTCAAAATGGCCGATCACTCAAATTTCAAGGCAGGTTGGAGAAGGGGCAAATAGGTTAAATTTTTCATTTTTGATATCATATGAAAGAGTGAATCACGGACACTAACATATCCAAATTTGAGCTTCCCAAGTATATTCTGAAGGGAGTTAGAGTGAAAAACGATTTTTTGAGGAAGTTTTGAGTCATGAAATTTCTTGGATCTTCCATTTCTCCTCACCAAATCAACTTAGGAAGGTCAAACTTTGTGTGGGGTTAGTTGGTTATCAAAATATGACCTTTTGAATTTGGATCAAAATGGATCCAAAATGGTGGATCATTAGTAATTTGAGGAGACTGAGAAATATGTGTTCATATAATTATTTCATGGCAAGAAATATGTACTAAGTTTGTTCCAAGTTCAACTTCTTGAGTGGTTTTGGAAGCGATATAGTACCTAGTGGTTTTCAGACTTAGTATTGGGTGTGGCCTGTAGTCATGAAGGGTTTAGCAATGGTGTTGGGAATCATCGATTATTTGAGTAATCGATTAATCGAATTTCGATTATTCTAATACTTGATTAATCGGATCTAGATTATTGAAATAATCGATTATTAATCGATTAATCGATTTTTTTAAATATTATCTATACTCCGTAGTTACAACCAGTGTTGTAGGAACAAACCCAAGAACGAGAACGAAGAACAACAAGAACAGAAAATTTTCATTGTTCCTGAGGAACAGAACCAAGAACGAGAACATAAAACTGATATGTATGAAGAACAAAGAACAGAACGAGAACAGAATATTTTCAAACTGAAAGATCAAAGAACGAAACGAGAACCAACTAATGTAAAAAGGTGAAGAACGAGAACAAAAACAAGAACGGATGTAATTTCGGGTTGTTCTTCGTTCTTTTGAAAGTTAATGATTCATCACAAAATTAATAGATATCATGAGGGGAAAGAGAAAATAAAAACTTCTAAAAGCGGACAAATGCTGCGTATACCCATATAAATCCTTTTTTTTTTTAAACTTATTTATTAATTAGCTTCAATTAATTAATTTTCAATTTCAACAACAACATAAACTGTAAACACGTTATCAAAAAAAAGAAAGAACAAAAGAAAAAGTTGAAGAACGAGAACAGAACGAAGAACGAACAAGAACGAGACCATAAAGGATTGAAAGAACAAAGAACAGAACAAGAACAACATTGTAAAGAATTAAAAGAACGAAGAACGGAACGAGAACAGTTAAAACATTGAGAATAAGAACGAGTTAGGAACAGGATCAAATGACTGGGTCTTTCCAGGAACAAGAACAGGAACAGGAACAGACATATGTTCGTTCCTACAACACTGGTTACAACGTTTACTTACTTCTAACAATCGATTAATCGATTAGCAATGTTATTGGCGAATCATAAGCCCCAGTTAAAAACTCAGCTCCAGGAATGCGGCATAGCTGCTTACTTTTTAAAAATTACATTATTATTATTATTATTTAATTTTTTTTTTTTGCTAATCGATGCTTTAATCTTCGATTATGAAATAAGTCTATGTGAGGCTGAGAGTAAAAATTGAATAGAGCATACAGTAGCAACTCTATAAATCAAACTTTGATTTTATTTCATTCATTCCGGGTGTCGTTGTACTCAGTAAAATAGAAGCCAAGTTATTGTATTGACAGCTGTAAATGAACGTTTCAAACTCGCCGTTAGAACTCGAAAGTTTTGATGAAAGCTGAAGTTGAGAATATCGTTGATTTTTCGATTAATTCTCTACGTACAGCCGGTGTAATTATTTTTTCTATTTGCATTTTTCAGGACGACTCAACAAGTACGAAAAGACTGAAAATGAACGCAATCGGTTCGCCCTGTTTCACAGATATACGATGCTCGCCTGTTTGTTGATAAAACTCTACTAATTCGTGAACTGTTGAACCGACCAGAAAAAATATTTTTAACAATAGCTCCACTTTGATTCGGCAAATCAGTAAATCTTCACATGATTCGTCAATCTGTCGAATTGAGAGGTGTCATCTCGTACTATGATGATGTAAGTGGTGCTTGCTTTGAGGGCACCAAAATTGCAAATGAACACGATTTGATTGAAAATCACGACAAACTGTATCCCTCATCCACTTGAACTTAGCTAGCATGCCATCTGATTTCGAGACGGCATTCCTTATGCTAGTGTAAAAAATTGGTTTACGAATTTGAAAACATGAATATTGAGAACCAAATTCCAGACTGGGTGATTCAGATAAACGAGTATATTTTTCGTGTGTGACAAACAACCCAGTGCTTGGAATAAACCATATTAAACGCGATTGGAAAGTGTTATTCTTCAGTTATTTCGGTTATTTCAAAAACCACTACCAACGGGAAACTGTGATATTGATGGACGAATTCGACGCTCCAGTAACAAATTCCATGTTTTCTGTAAACTCAGTGTAACTAACTCGCATCATCAAACAGCTTGCATTTAATTTTTGTCATTTTAGAGCAATACAGTGGGATCAGCATGTTTCGAAGAAATACGACATTTTGATTATTTTATCGATAAAACATTACTAATTAAAGAGCTCTTTAACTTCGGATCAAAAGCTATCATGATTACAACACCACCACGTTTCGGGAAAATCATAAGCTTCGATATGATCCGATGTTTTGCTGAACGAAAAATCGGTAAGAATGAATTTTATGCCTTGTTCCAGAAGTGAAAAATACTGCATTTGAAGCGACCAACGGCCGCCGATCATACAATCATGGTCGGTAATAAATTCAATGATCAAAGATGGTATAGAAAAGGTTTGGACGCGAACAGGAGTGAATACTCGTAGTAATTTTAAATCTCTTTTAAGAAATAGTACATTTGAGAATATGATAAAACGGTTACTTGCTGGAAATACTTATTATGTACTGTTCAGATAATTTAAGTAAGAAGTTAGATGATCAACCGAAGCGTAAAAAAAATTTTTCAATCTACTATGAGGGCGGCTATTCATCATTTTTTGCCAGAAACATATCCCTATCTTTCTGAAGGATTCTTGGCAAAGCAATTTCAAAAGTAATTTACAAAACATTAAGAAATTTGCTTTTTCTCCAAGGTTTTTAGCATTTATTTATTCACATGTTGTCGAAAATCTGGTTTGAGAATTCCCACCATCCTATCTTTAAAAAATAATAATAATTTACCTACTTATAACTAACCTACTTTTGGCTTACCTGCTTAAGACTTTGGTACTTTCAAATTTGAAACACCTCTGGCCATCACCAATTTGGCGACAGGCTGTCTGGGCAGCGAAATCCCGTTATGTGGCAATGAACTCTGGTCTCAGATGACGTTGCCTTACCTCACGTAAATTTTAACATCGCCATTTTCAGTTACACAATATTTCTTTTTTATTTTTTGCTCATTTTTTTTATTAATAATTTCCATACTGCCGTTTTCTCTCAAGAACAATATCATCGAAAAATTTCGAAGATGTCGACATCTAATGTGAGTCTTATCTATCTTTCAATACATACTGTAACGTAGAATTGAGGGGGTACATCATTTTTGGAAAAATAGGTATAGGGATAGGCATTACAAAATTCAATTTCCTCATTTCTGGCATGCCTATTCCTGGTCAAAATTAATAAAGGTGATTGTGTCGATAGGCGATCGTACAATATCGCTTATCGGACCAATCACCGAGCCCCGAAGCTTGGCGTGAGCCGGTATACCAACCGGTAAGGACGGCCGAGCTTTGTCTGTTTTTGGGACTCCGTAAGACTAACATCGTCGAGTCGTACGTTATCTTTTTTTTTTTACGTTGGTGTTCAAGTTTCGTTCAGTATAGGTAAAAAGACGTAAGCGTTTTAATTTTAAGTACGTCATTTTTTTAATTTTTTTATTTTTGGTGTACCGTTTATCATCATCGTTATACGGGTAGTATTATAGTGGGTTCAATAAATATTGCGAATTTATCGTTGACTTTTTTCGTTGGTGACACGGAAACCAGGGCCCTAATCGGGTAAATGGTCTCCGTGCCTTTTGGCCGCGCCCCTACACACCTCCTCTCTGCGTGAGCGAGGTGGATATTATGACACCTTACGTGTCAATACTTACTTAGTTGACTGGATCTCGCCCAGAAGCTCGTTGCCGCATCAACAGATCCGAAATTTACTTGACCCTCCATCAAAATTTTCTTAGATATTTCTTTTTTTTTTTAATTTTCCAAAATTTTATTTTTTTTAGGACCTAGCAGTACAGATGACGGCGACGACGCTATGGAAAACTGATGAGAAACCACTGTTTTTATATAATTATTCAGGCTTTACCTATGTTGTTTTTCTTCTTCCAATATACCTTTTTTGCGATATATTTTTTCTTTTTTTTATTTTATTTCTTCTACGTCTTTTTTTTATCGAGAAAAAAAATAACCTACCTAACAATGAACTCTTTAAACCTAACATAGTTCCGGCTAGCGACTAGTGTCGCGACGTGCCGCTACGGCGTGACGCCGGCGACACTAGTCACTACCCAATCTTGTTTGCTTCCACTGCTCTTAATTTTTTCCCCTATTCTTTATCTATCGTTATCCCCCTACTCTGCTTCCTGGATTTCGATACATGTTGCTTTTTATTCCTTCCATAGTTATTATTATTTAGTCAATAAAACTACATCATATACTTCACATGTTGATACAAACCTAACATTCTTTTCATTCATAATTCGCAAGATAAAAATTCACAAAGTTGTTCGTTGCTATGTATAAAGATATTTTCTCAAATCAACATAAATCTCGGTTCCTTCAAATTTTCAAGCACGCAAACCACTAGACACAAATACCTGCGTAACTCTACTGGCCACAACAGGTGATGCAATCGAAACGCAACACCCTGTGTACACAATCGACCTGAAAAAATCCTACGCTAATTTTTGCGACGCAATTCCGCTTCACAACTTCCAGAAAGCTGAATTAAACGGATGCGAGATTTTTCAACTCCAAACCCATCAAGTTTCGATTCGTTGCGAACGTTTAAACATTTACGAATGAAGTCGGGTAAATATATCACGATACGAAAACGTGGCATCGTAAATATTTCCGTTATTCCGATGTGTTCGATTCGTGTAGTAAAATTCAACATTATCACTGCGCGATTGATATCTGCTCGATTTTATGGATACGAACGTTTACGACTTTCCATCTTTATTTGGAATGCTTTCATTTCATTTAGATTACTTAGTTTTGGCGGAAATTCGAACATTTTAAACTCCCTGTAACCTCTTTTTCTTGCTATATTTTCCATCGAAAATCTATTATTACTACGCTACACTGGGACAATACACGACTACAACGATAACATCAGAAATTAAATTGGATACTATAATAAAAATGAATTTTTCTAGTACACCTACTTGATTCATCTTTCTCATTTTTTTACCTCCCATCGACAGGATAGTTCGTCGACTTACTGATTATATCGCATGCAATTCAATAACGACTTGTATTAAACTGCGACTAGATTTTTAATAATATTTGCTCATTTTATCTCAAATAACGAACAGAAAGAAATGAATCTTTCCAATTTTCCATTATCTACTCGACCTCAAAATTTCGCAGCATTACTTTGACAAAGCTCCGACGGAAAATATCCAGCTCGTCCACCAAAGCACAGGTTGCAGTGCGTGTTAATGAATTCGAGCTTCAAACAGTTTAAATACTCGGCTCGTATTATTTGAAAAGGCCTTAAAAAGGCCGATGAATAGCAGTCAAAGGAATACAAACACGCTTTATACAATGGTTTCACTGTAGAAAATTCAACGCTTGTGAACATATTCTTTCACACACCTATAGAATTTATCGATTGGTCCAAATCAAATAGCATATCCGTTTTTATAATCTAAAAAGCTCAAACAGTCTAAGAAATGCTCAATAAAATCCATATACCCGAATACCTGTACAACATTCGAGCACTAAATTAATTTACATATACTCGCATCTTTATTAATAACCGATATAATTCATTTTTATTCCACCAAACAATTCCAATTCGTTATTTAACGTTATGGGTCGAATTTCGAATTTTATTACAACATTGGTAAAATAAATAATAGATCGAATTCGTAAATACGAAACCAATGAAGTGAAATAACATCGAGACCGACGAATTCGAAACCTTTTCAAGCATTAAATTAACCTACAAAATGAAAAGAAAAATAACAAGCCGGTCAGTTGCGACATAGCGAGAACGATGTCGCCTTCATTAAAAGACCATAGTTTTCAGATAAACGAAGTCCTAGAAAAATGAATTCTTGAAAAATATAATATATTTATAAAATGTGAAAAAATATTTATTTTTTTTATCATTTACAGAATTTTTTTTACTTGGCTTCTTTTCAGTTTTCTTAGATTCATATTTCGAGTTCAAAAATTTTAATTTGTTTATAGTTAAATTTTTTTGGTTAAATTTCAATTTTAATTTTCTCCACATTTTTCAGTCTGCGAAAAATGTAAAAAAGAAGTGTTTTGAATTCATTAAAAATTAATTTTCAATCATTTTCCATTCTAGTTATTCATGTTTTACAATTACTTGTTTTTTTTTCATTTTTTCGATAAATATAAAAGTTTATTCAAATATTTTTTTTTTTAGTTGAGTTTGCAATACGTATAAAGAACGCTAATTACAGACCTCCTGACTTGTGAAGAGGGGGGGGGAGGTAGAGTAGTCCGTTTTCTGAATATTTAATTATTGTTCGTAATAACAATCATCACGTAAATCTATAATAAGATAGATTTCTTAAACTTGGGGAGAATCATTGAAATGTACCCAAAAAAATGTATAATGAACTATAGCATGGTGTCTAAGTTCGAAAAACAAAATTTCGTACCTTATTCGTGTTTTTTTCGTACCATAAATAAAAAACTTGTCACTTTTTCGAATAACTTTTCTTTACTATAAAAAAATATAAGTTCGAAAATCTTTCAAGCATGGCTTTTATCCTTCAAAGGGCATGATGGGATAAGATAGTCGAAAATGCCCCCGAGAGCTTTTCGAACGGTTTCTAGGCAAAAGGTGGCACACATCGAAAAAAAATTTAGACAAAAATTTCAGGCTCCAGTTGCGCCTATTTTCGGAGATATAGGCAAAAACAAGTTTTTCTATTAAAATTTTTTTTCTCGCCATATTATAAAGGTGGAAAGTTGAAATTTTATTTATAGTATCTTGACAATAAAAGGGTTTTTCAGTAATTTTTTCAATTTTTTTCGATCAATTTTAAAAGAGTTATGCAATTTTTAAAATTTCAAACCGCCATTTCTATGGCAAGTTTTCGAGGTGCAATTATGAAAAAAATTCCATAAAATGTATCTTTTACCACCAAACATACCATAAAAATTTCAGAATTTTTGGAGTGGTGCAACATAGTCAAAAAAAATAAAAACTATTGCAGCGCGCTATAAACCAAGCGGTTCGGTACTATGCGCGTTGTAGGCCGAACGAACGTTACACGACGTTGCGTCGCCGCCTTAACAGTGCATAACAGCTTAACTGATCTTCTCGCGCTTAAAACATTACTTAGGCTTATATTTTTTCCTTTTTGGTTTACTTATAAGTGAACTCCTACAACTGATTAAATCAATTAATAGGCCTATTCCGTTTGTTTATTTGAAGAAAAAAATTCTTTAAAAATTCTGAAATTTTTATGGTATGTTTGGTGGTAAAAGATGCATTTTATGGAATTTTTTCATAATTGCACCTCGAAAACTTGCCATAGAAATGGCGGTTTGAAATTTTAAAAATTGCATAACTCTTTTAAAATTGATCGAAAAAAATTAAAAAAATTACTGAAAACCCCTTTTATTGTCAAGATACTATAAATAAAATTTCAACTTTCCACCTTTATAATATGGCGAGAAAAAAAATTTTAATAGAAAAACTTGTTTTTGCCTATATCTCCGAAAATAGGCGCAACTGGAGCCTGAAATTTTTGTCTAAATTTTTTTTCGATGTGTGCCACCTTTTGCCCTAGAAACCGTTCGAAAAGCTCTTGGGGGCATTTTCGACTACCTTATCCCATCATGCCCTTTTCCCTTTTTTTCTTCACTACAAAAAAAGACATGATTACTTTCTTTTGAAATTTCGTAAGAATTTCGTAAATTACGTGCACTTTAGACGGTTTTTCGTACTTTTTTGGGTCATTTTTAAATTTTGTACCTGCCAAGGGCATGTTGAAATCTGAAAATCACAGATGTACCTTAACAACAAAGCTACAGTATAACCGGAACTGGAAGTGATAAAATTCAGAAGAAAATGTAATCATTAAAAGCGCCTAGTTTTGAGCTACATTAAGCAATCTACCACGTCCGAATCTCTCTCCGATTCCTCTTTCCTTTACCTATACGCCATCATTTCCGAATATCATTCGGACGAACAAACCTGCCGATGGCGCTTCCCAACTAACAATTCCATTACCCATTTAAACCACGATAACAATCATCGTTCGATAGTACGTAAATTGAAACGAAGAAATTTATCAGGCAGCGGAAAACCATCCATTACGAACAAATAAACCTCCCTTAAACTAGTGACAAAACGAAGAAAAAGAGAAAATCGTACGCCAGTCTAGCACAACAGCACGCGTGATACAGGACAAGTTGCCGGATAACGTTGTTACGTAGCCGCATTATACGAGTAAAAAGAAAAAGCTCTGTCAGTTGCAAAAGGATCGCCTCCTCTAATCCAGCTTTAGGCCATTATTAATGGTCGACTGAACCAAAGTTTGGCCAGAACTACAAGTCCGGCTAATCTGACGTCCATTTATACGTTGTCTCAGTCGAAAACACATCAAAATACCAAACGTTAACATCCAAATGAAAAAATTTCTATTACACCGTGTCATTAGACCGAATTAATTACTCGGATTGCGTGAAACGAATTACTGACCTTAATTACCCTCCTAGATAACCTCAAAAACAACAGAAAAAATCCGTCGTCGTTTCCGCGCTCTTATTCGCGGTTAACGAAATAAACGCGAAATTTAATGGAAAAAGATTTATTACGATCACTTTTTTAATTTCCTTTTCGCGCAGATGGTGATACCGCGCATCGTAAATGAAATTTTTGAACCGCTATGATTTATTATCGAATGCGAAAGTATTTCTATACGCGCCCATTCAAAACATAAATAAAAAAAAAAAACTAAAATAAAGGTTCATCATTCGCTTTTTATATGAAGTCCGCACACGTATATAAATTACATTACCTTTACCTACGTGTTTGAAATAGGTTTCCGAATCGTGTTCAGCGACTGTTCAATGTTCACGCGAACAAGGGTTAAACCGAGAACCCTACTATTACTGTGACAATATTGATAGCTTAAATAGATCAAACATGTTTACAATAATGTATGCTATAAGACTCTTACTTACGAAAAAATCGACCAAAAATTGAAAGAAAAAATTGCTAAAATTATTCCAAAAGCCAGCAAAAAGTTCACAGCTCGCTCTTTGATTCGCCTTTCCAAAGGACATTTATCTTCCAGACAAGATCAATAATCGCCCATGAAATTTTAAAACGTAGTTGAACACGAAGTATATGAATTCCAGTTTTAAGTTTAATTCGTACCGAAATATTCGCATTAAGCTTTTATTATCCGATTAAATTTTCATCAACTTACAATTTATACGAAACTGTACGAGTGCTTGAAATGTAATTTTTACATTAACACCAGACGAGAATAATTACCGAAGAGAGAATTTTCTGAGCGTTCGTTAAAATGCGATTAATTTTAAATTACGTAATTTAGGTGCTTACTTGCTGATATTCCATTTGATATTTTAGTTCCGAATTACGAACTCAATCTTCATTTTTAACATTTATACTCGCATATCAACAACTGAGTACTTTGAAGATGTAGAAAAATGTTGATGATTTTTGGTAAGTGAAGGAAACTTGGAAAAAAGATGCGAGTATAGAGCAATTCACAGATACATAAATTTAATATTCACTACTACATTCAATGCAACGCTGAATTTATGCGTACGTATAGAAAATCCACTCCATGAACATATTTTTTAGTGGACTTTACTTTTAAGTAAAATCCACTAATGCGTTCATTATGGTTTTTTAGTTCAAGTTTCATTTTGTTTAATTTCCATTCTCCGACGACAGCTCAAGTAAAAATTGACAGACTGATTCTAAATTTGATGGATAGGTAGAAAAAGCGCCAATTGTTTTTAAATTCAATCCGTTCGCTGATTTTAGGTTTTTCTCAAATATCTCGGGAGGTTCAATGACAGTGCTTTTTGGCGTCTATTTTCGGCCAAGAGTAAAAAGAGATGATGTGGCGATGTCAATGGTGCTACTGGTACTGTTCCCAGATTGGTCAAGTTCTACTTTAGGTTACAGAGGGCATAAATTTCCCCCATTACCTACAATAGTTTCCCTTAAAATTTATTAGTCGAGATCTAGGGAATTTCATTTCAGTAACAAGTTATATTCTGCCCTTAGTTCCTCGTTATTATGACTGTTTCCCAGTCTCTTTTCGTTTTTGTTTTTTGTTGCTTTATTTTTTATTTTTTGTTCTAGTTGTAGCTATTTTTTTTTCCTTTTTTTTATACGCTCAGTTTTTGTTTAGTTATGACTATAAGCACACCTTCTGTCTTTGTTTCTTCTATGTTGCTTCGTTTTTGTTTTTTTTTTTTTCTTATATAATAATATAATGATAATAATCCCCTATCACTATATAGCCTGTAGCGTCATGAAAATAGGCAGGATACTGCAGCTCTAGTATGTTATCGTGGGATGTTCCCAGTCTCACCGTCCACACTACAAGCATCACATATGAGAGTTAGTTGCTTAGGATGCGTTATACTGGACACATATTATTCGTTTTTGCCACAGTGATTTTATCATGATGTGCTAACCGTTTCTTTTAATACCGCTCTGCCCACTGGGGAATTCACGGGCGTACATGAATTTTTTTTCATTTACCACGATGAACAAGTGTTAAATTTCTAAAAATTACCATCATGTTTGCATGTACCAAATATACCTTTTTTTTTTTGAAACGACACAAGATGAATTTCCTTTATTTCTATTCGCCACAAGCCAATATATTTTTTAATAAATTAAATTCAAATTTTAATTTCAAAAAATAATTTATTAAATTTTCGATGAAAAAAAATTGTAAGAAATGATGAAAACTTCTATATACTATTATGCAATAAAAAAACTTTTTATTAAAAACTCACTCATTTTTTTCTCTTCAGCCTGTTGTAATACGTTTGTAAAAAAAACTTTAATTAAATACTTTTAAAATTGAAATACTACCCCATTAAGTAACAGAGTTGAGCGAAAATTATATGTCAAATTGATTCATAATGACACATACTTGAAGTACTTACCTAACTACGGAGAAAAGCAACATACTTTCACATGAATGAAAAAAAATCGAATTTTAAGTCAATTTACCAAAATCTGCCATCTAATCATTTGTTGCATTAGTTACTGATTCAAACAAAAAGTACTCGGCGAGTCTAAAAAAAACATGATTTTTCCAACGCCTTAGAATTCAAGTAATTTTGAATACACTATACTTTAAAATCGTACAAAAACACATACTTCACAAAAAACTTTTACAAAAGGCCAATTTATGAGTCTCATACGAAGTACAATACGTGAATTCTACTTTTCGAAACTCCGAAAAAAAAAATTAATTCCAACTAAATTTTCAAAAGTTACGTGAACATCACTCATGCAACTTCAACATAGCATGATAAAGGAATTTTAGCTACTAATGAGTTATACTCGGGAAACCATGGAAGGTAAATTTAATTTTTCACACATGGGTAACTCATTCTCCATGGCACTTCATTGAAAATAATTTAGGCTTAATTGATGGTTTCTAGATATCGACATATGGAGTAAAAAATAAAACTTAAATCACTTGAAAATTTTATGACGATTTGAATTTCACTCTATGTACCTATTTTAGAAAATGTGAATTATTTTAAAAATGGAGAAATTACAGCAAACAAGTAGAAGAAAGAAAATGTCAACTGAACATCCTATCAATACTCTTCGATTAGCAAAGTATCAAGAAAAACTATTCGTAATCTACCCATTTACGAAAAATTAAAAGACCATAATTATATAGAAGTCAATATTAATTAAAAAGTACATTAAAAAAAGGATTGAGAGGGCCAACATATTCTCTAAATTTTTTAAATCTGCTTATGAAAATATCTCTTCACTTCCATCTACATAAAATGTAAAAACGTAAAAAATATGACCTAATTTCATTTGCATTTATTCACGTTGGTCATTTTACAAAATAGTCACTATGACTCGATTGAAATCGAATACCACGTAAAACACGATTCCATAGTTGTAAATGGAGTTTTAGCCATCGAGTATAAACTCTCGCATGATTAATGGCGTTTCATTCAAATCTTGATGTACAGCTACAGGCATAGATATAAGTGTGGAAAGCCTGTTCAACGAATTTGCATTGTCATCATATGAGACGAAAGTTATACGTATTCTTTTCCGCGCTCCTTTCAAATCGACAGCTTCCAGGTATTTCGTTAATTTTGTCGAGACGACGAGTTTTTCCAATATTCGCAAACAGTCCCATTAGAGGCGCCTTGTTCGACAATTTCGAAAACACCACCATATCATCAATAAATTACCTAGCACAGGGTAGAGCTACAAACACGCGTAAAATTTTATCACCGTCGTGGAGCTCATAAACGATTAATTCTGTTCACGTATCGATATCATTATCAAATTGAATTCCCCTTTCCATTGATTATTTGGCGTTGCTGTAGAAAGCGAAATAATGAGGTAAAATATTGGATAAAGGATAAGTGCTCGGTATATAATGTGAAATCGAACCCGTCAAGTTTAATTTTTTTTTCGCACTTATATCGTGCAAAGCTTTCGAAAATATCCGATGGTCGAATTTTTGGGAAAGGCTTAACAGCCGGCATTATCGTCTTAGCTATATTGCAAAACGACCGCATATACGAGCTGTACGACGCTTCACCAGCCATCGACCATCGAACGAGTATAGTTTGAAGATTATAGAAAATAGCTTACACGCCCGTCCTCGTACACGAGAAAAGCTTAAGAAGACACGTTACCATCTATAGCCGCCATTTCCATTGTCACGCTGACAAATCGCGTTTTATCGTAATAATGAACCGATATCGAGCCTCTCAAGACGGCCATCTATTTTCAAAAATCTACGAAGATAAATTATCGTCTCGTTTGGTTCGCGTGAGTGTACCCTTTTCTTCGTAATAATACATCGAATAAAATGTAAAGAAGTCCATATGCGACGAAATTTCGTACCGACGATGTTCGTGACTTCCAACTATCTTTACTTTTGTATTGGTAAGTACTCGTGTATCCGAGCCTCTCATTTTTCTTCGTGCCCAAGATACAAAGTAAATAACAATATCAAAGGATAAACGTTCAAGTACACCTTGAAGCGATCGAGCCTCGAAGCTGTTATTTTTTTCGGTTAGATACATTAACCGAATTTCATAGCGAATCCCCCGCAACTTCTCGTCGAACGCTAAAATTACCGAGAGCGAAATTTTTCTCGCCGCCCAAAAAGTAATTACCGGCGAAACTAAAGTTGAATAATCGGCATCATAATTTACCGCCGCTACCGATTAATAATTAGCTTCATAAGTTCGCCAAAGGAATAACATAAGGGTAACGCTGTTATGTTTGCACTCGCAGACTGCCAAGTTTTCCTTTTCTTATTTATCTTTGAAAGTAAACGAAGCGCGTTTTCGCAGTCGAGATGAATGCCGCGCTGTTGTTTTGTGTAGAGCTGATCACGCGCTCCGGCCGGCTAAACTTTCTCTATTAACCATTCAAAATTGAATAACGAAGCTTCGTCGCAGCGCTTGTTTCGCTTAATCTACCATAAAGGTGTAGTCGCAACTCGCAAATGTTTCCAGAGTGAAACGACGAGCATTTTTCCCTTTTTGCTCCTTCCTTTTCGTTCGTTTCAAAGCACTCGACTCTGCATGTTCCTGGAAGCGTCCTATCTAACCCTTTAAGATACGAGAAAAATTCGCCAATGAATTCTCGAAAATTTCTCATAAAGAGTAAGGCCTTTATGTATAACATTTTTATCATCGGAAATTCTTTTCATTTTCGATTACATTTCGTAACGATGGTAAAAATGGGGAAAATTAAAATTTTTAATTTTTCACCAAACACAAATCATTCTAACCATTTTCACGATTCGTTGAAACAGGAGAATGAGAAACTATGGTCCGTTATAGTAGTAAGAGGACAATTATAAAAGTACTGTAGAGGAGATTCGGCTTGTATTTAACTTATCGGAAAAACATGTGATAATAAGACGTTTACAAAATGATAATCATCAGTTGAGAAGCTAAATATGTTATTCCATAATGTTGACTGTTGATAGGTAAATACATAATGAAGAAAATTTAGGAAAAATATTAACCAAAAAAAAAAAATTCAAAAACCATCCTATTCTCCAGGGCAGAAAAATTATATTTCTAAAGCCTAAAAAAAAAATTAACAAAAAACTTGAAAAAAAAACACAATCAGGGATAAAATTCGAACCCCCGACCATTGGCACTAAGCACCAACATTCTTTCCATACAACCATGAATTGCTCGGCAGCAAGTGGCAAAAACTCAGTATACATGTGTTGCACGCAAATGTAGATGTGAGATTGAAAATACTGAATATGAAGAGGTGATGACGTCATTATTTTTCTGTCACGAGTTGTTGCTGTATGAGCGGAGTTCAGTACAATTTATGATAACTACTCGTACTATAAGAGGGTTTTCGTAAGATTTAGTAAGAACATGAACAGGGGCGTAACGAGGACATTCTTCAGGGGGGGGGGGGTGAGAAAACCAAAAATTGCCAACTAATACCATGAAATTTTAGCAACTGTTGACCTTTTTTTTTTTTTTTTTTAGTCTTCAAAAATTTTAAAGATAGCTATAATAATACTGCTACGCTAAAACTCCAAATTTACCAACTTTCCAAAAGCCAAGGGGACTACGTCACTGGTTGTGTGCTATACATGATATAAGTTGGCATCAGTTCGAATTTATTCGAGTTCTTATTTTCCCAAAAGAAATTCCAAGTTCCCAATTTCAACGTTGAACAATTATAAATTTCCCAACTTTTCAAAACACCTGGGGGGAAGCTCCCCCCAACCTCCTTTAGTTACGCCCTGAACATGAATTAAAGATATCCAAATATAGCGTAGATTGATGTAAATTTCATTGAAATTCACGCAATAATGACGCTTCTATGAACACTTCTTTTAATCTGAGTTTGTTGGAATGTGGTAAATTACCTCGACTAACTCGTAAAATAAAAACAAAATCAGCTGATGATTTAAATGACAAACGAATTTCAGTCGTTCACTGAAAATTGAGCGATATTATTATAGGGAGGTAGAAATAAAACTACCTACATTTTATCACATTCTAGCCTTATGATTGGTCATTACGCATGTGGCGTGTAACATATTACCAATCAGAACCCAGACCAGTTACTATGACAACTTTATTAGTTACCAGGGATGGCAAGAGCATTTGCTCGATGGAGCATGCTCAGCAAATGCGCGTATGCCTTAGAGCAATTGGCGTTTGCCCATGAAAAAAAAATTATGAAATGAAATGCTATTACTTCTTACAAAAATAAACTATTGCTCGTTTGTCGTTACTTCGTTGATCATTTTGTTCATTATTATTGGTAAAATCCAGTGATGTGAGAGTCGTGTTTTCACGCTTCCACTCTTGCTCACTCTTTTGCTTTCAGTCATTAAAAGTCTCTCGCTCTTCTCTCACTCTTTTGAAAATTCAAATTATAACTACCCTCACTCTTTAGCTCTTCTCCTTTTGCTTATAATTGTGGCTCTTTGCTCCAGGCTCTCTCTTTAAATTTTCTACGCTCTTTCTCGCTCTTGCACTGGCTTCCGTTCTTCAGCGTTGTAAAAAAAATTGATAAGACGTTTTTAAGCATTAAATAAATTTTATTTATGCCATTTATTCTTGCCAATAGAGTTGCTAATATCATTGAAATATATAATTTATTTTTACGAGAGGGAAAGATTTTTGCGCTTAGGGTGCTCAAATCAAGCAGTCACTTGGTATAGGTAATTATACAATGTATTTGTAACAAAAATATGGTATTTGAAACAGCATTTTAAAAAAAGTGAGTATCATAGCATATAATTCACCTATGTTTCTCAAGTGATTAAGGAGGTCTTATCCGAACTACGTGGAAAAATAACCTCGATAAGAACATTAGCAAGTAATGGAACAAATTTTCACAAAAGAAGAAATGGCAATTTCGTCGTTAACTGGGGGGAGAACCAATTTTTTCAAAAATATTTCCATACCGGCGAAGAAGCAGCTCGACCCTACAAGAGTGGAACTTATGAAACCTAAGTTTGAGGATTATAGGTACCTAATTTACGCTTTTATAGTTAAACATAAAGTATAGTATTTATGTTTATAATATTTTAAATAATTCTGATATTATAGACTGTTTACATGAAAATTTTTCAAGCACTATGAGCGCTAGGGACTGCGAAAAAAATTTAAAAAAATGTGTCTCACAAAAATTGAACAATATAAGAATCGCGGCTTGTCACAATTGATTATGTTCATAACTTTATCAAGACATAAATCGTTTTATATTACTGTTGTGCTATATTCAATGATTCTAGCTATTAGTAGTACNTTGAGGATTATAGGTACCTAATTTACGCTTTTATAGTTAAACATAAAGTATAGTATTTATGTTTATAATATTTTAAATAATTCTGATATTATAGACTGTTTACATGAAAATTTTTCAAGCACTATGAGCGCTAGGGACTGCGAAAAAAAATTTAAAAAAAATGTGTCTCACAAAAATTGAACAATATAAGAATCGCGGCTCGTCACAATTGATTATGTTCATAACTTTATCAAGACATAAATCGTTTTATATTACTGTTGTGCTATATTTCAATGATTCTAGCTATTAGTAGTACTACTAGTAGTCGTAATAGTAACACTACCATTAACATAATCGAATAATGAGAATACATCCATCGTAAGGTATGATTAAAATGGAAAAAATCTCAATAATCAGGATATCACATACGAGCTTAAATTTTCATTAGAACATTTTGAAAATTCATCCAATGTTTCTTAATGGCACTGAAAAGTTAAAATGAATTTTAGAGAAGAAAATTATCAAATAACTACCCATTGATCTGTTGTATTCATCGCTAGCTCACTGGGTCAAACAATAACCTTATTCTTCACCATAAACTCACCGAAATCACCAACTCGCAAAACTTAGAAATTATCGCTTGAAAAATTAAAACCATCCATACCAACCATAACCACTAATTGAAGCGAACAAAGCCCAAAACCAATCGACTACGTAATAAAGCTCACCAAGTAAAGAAACCTCGAATAAACGTAAGGGTAAAGTTTGAAAGGGTATTTTAGCATTTTGTCCTAAAACAAACAGTATTACTACCGTTATAACAAGTTAATAAGTTAGGCGGCTGGACGTCGGCAGTAACGCCGTTATTATGGTATAATAATACCACTCTCTCTTCTTCTCCCAAAACTTATGATATAATAATGGTAAAGGCGCGATATCGAATTCAGTAGCTAGCGTGACAAGTGCAAACCCTTAGCTTTTTTCTACTTCCTTCGTGGCCGCGGCACTGCTCGTTATTTATCAGTGTCGTAAGTTCAGGGGGCGCTAAAATTTAAAATAATTACATTTCTAGCCGGTAGGCACGACAAAATGCCGCTTGTTTAGTTTTATCGACGAGAATAATTGCGAAAAACGAAAGCTTAAATTTACGATAAAAAAGCACATACGAGCGTGTGGAGAACGTCACGTGTAGTAAAGGCTTTGGTTTCAATACCTAAACGGCTTAAAAGCAAGCTCAAGGCAGATTTACAATGAACAAAAAGGGCACCGTGAAAATTCAATTATCGAATGTGAAACTTTAATACGAACGTAGGTAATTTTTCAGCGAATGAGAATGTACCAACATGGTGTCAAGTTGAAAAAAAAAAAATTCAATAAAATGCTAGCTGGATATAATACATTTTATTACGTCCACGCGGTAATAAACTACGTGTTTGTGATTTATAGACTCGAAAATTAGGTTGTATATTTTTTATTAAGGGGTGAAATATACCTTTGGTACTTTGTGTACTATTTTTTTTTTAAACAAAAAAACAAGCCAAAGTATACGTTAGAAAGCTAACTACTCAAATACCGAGTATTGATTATCTTATGCTATCCCATATTACACAATTATGATATTATGAACACTTGTTGAAATCCGTTTCCAAATATATTTACTAAATTTTTTATGGATAAAAAAAAATATATAAATAAAATTGGCAAGATCATGATTATTCAACGAAAAAAAAAAAAAAAAAAAAACATAAAGGCTTATGAAACGAATTCAATAGTTTTCGATTAATAGCGACGGAGTTTATTATTGAAAGACATTACATAATAAGAATAACAACTGTTCTTTATAAAGATAAGCCTTGAGAGGTAAGTATAGTTGATTCAAAATTTCAATTCCTAATGACTACGTAATCATGAATAGGAAGTTCATATATTATTTTAAAGAAGTTCAAAAGCCGAAAAGAGAAAATAAGATGAAAGGAAGAGAAAACCTACTCAAAAGTTTAGCATTTGATGATAGTGTATCCCTGAATATAAACCATTTTTTTACAACTATAGAAGTTCACCTTCCAAAAAGCATCTTTGAAGTTACAAAAAACTGTCCTTTACCTTCTGAACTTACGAAGAAATCATTTACAAAGAAACCTCGAACGAAACTCCATAAAGAATGAATACAAAAATACACCATTCCTGAAAATTTCATCGCATAAAAGATAATCGTAGGAAGTGCTCATCATGGGCCTTTACTACATGAAGTAAAATAAGTGGAAAATTCATCAGTGCTCCTGAAAGTCAACACTTCAGCTATATAATTGTTTTGGAGAGATGATTATCGAAAAGAATAGAATGAAAATCAAAATGGAATTGAAAAAAAATTAACCTAGAGCCCAAGCTGCATAAAAAATGCAAAAAAGTAAAAAAATGTTATTTTCATAGACTTGCAAACATCCAACAATTTTTCAAAATCGCAAGAAAAGCAATCTCCAAAACATGAACTCGCTAGTTACTCCGTTAATCGTGGAGGGAGGAGGGGAGAGGGTAGTTATTCCATATGAATGCTTAACAAAAAAAAAAAAACTCAAATACATTTTTATTTTAGCTATGAGCGTTATATAAGGAAATTGTAATTTTAAAGAAAAAACTTTCAAACTTCCCCTTCACATAGGAGGTTGTAAATGTCCGCAGGACTACGTTTCCGCTCCAGCACGAATAGATTTTCGCGTGAATATTTTACATTTTCCACTTCAAAAAACATAATTTTCTTCATTTCACAAATATTATATTGAAAAGGCTTTCCCAAATCTACCCACGAACCTTCACAATGAAGGATAATTGCCCACGAGCCAGTCTTCCTACCCTACGAATTCGAGCGTAGTCCTACGGACATTAATGATTTTCCATGCACGTTAATGGATAAGGTGAGAAGAGAAGGATTCAGTTATAATAGAAGAACTACATTATTCAACAACATAGAATATTAGAAAAACTGAACTCATGGGTGGTATATTGGATTCTAAAACCCTACACCTTGGCTAAAGCCCTGCTTACGTGATAACGTTTTTTTTTCACTTGCGAATTTCAAAAGAACTATATTCTTCAATATAACGTTATATTTAATTCCAAAGTTAAGCATTTAAAAGTTTAGCAATAGAACCCATTTCAATGAGATTTTGTTAATAATATGTTTTCAAAAGTATTTTATTAGAAAAAAAAAAAAAAAAAAAGAGTGCATAAGTTAAAATTTCATTATGGTAGGAATTTTAGCAAATAAGTAAGACTTGACTCTAACACAAATACGACTTCATACAAATTAACAAATGCGAAAAAGAAATCAGGATTCAACCTAGCTGAAGAAATAATCTCTAATTACACAGAGGCAAAGTCTCATTTGAACATGGCATAGCTTAAAAAGAAAAAGGAGGAGAAAAAACTCAGTAATTTTTCAAAGTCAACCAAATCGTTCCCACATGAATCATACGTTGGAATTCATTTCGTTCTTTGTTTACGCTATAACATAATTACATGGAGCATTAACGCGGAATGTGAAACGGTAATTCGAATTTACTAGCACATTCGGGATTTATATATTACAAGAAAATGAAATAGCAGTACAAAAAGCTCATATGCTAATACTACGGTATACACCTACTCGAAAAAAGCTCGACCATTTCGAGCGCGTACGGTAACTAAAACAAAAAGAGCTTCGTTTCAAGTTAAACCCAACGTATACTATACAAGGCTACGTAGGTTTATATAGAAGGAAATATAATATAGGTAAGCTACGTTGGAAATAAAACGATGAACTAACTCGAACTGCGTACCAACATTTGCGAAACGATTACTCAAATCACCAGGGCTAGGGCTGTTCTCTAATTCGAAACAAAAAGCCAACAAGTCAGCGAGAAAAGACGTGACACCGACCAACCGATTCGCCAAAGTTAACGAACGATTTACGGACGCCTGAAGCCAATAGTATGGCAGAGAATTGAAAAGGCTTAACAAGTGTTTCTGCTATGCAGCACGCTTACGTCGGCTGGCCACCGATCCAACGGCCTAACTTCGCATACTAAAAAGAACTCTCGGCCCAAACTGCGACGACATTTTCGTTATTCTCAACATTTACCCGTATCCGTTCGGTTCTCATTTGCGTTTACTTCCAAACTACGGTGTATCCTATAAATGAATACGTGAACACTCCATACAGCCATCGAGCCATGATTAGAGGTTTCATACAACGAGGCAGCGATGAGGTTACACTTTCGCAACTCATTATCGAACTTTCAAACTACCTTTATCCAATAACCGCACTAACTTCGTAAAAGCGAGTCGTCGAATTCATTCCTATAATAGTTTCTCGTATTATTCGAATATCGTATTTCGTACATCGATGTTTCAACGCAAAAATGGCGATACGATATTGCACTCTATCACCGTAATAATACTTCGTGTTTTCGCGTAATGATTGTTCATCGTTCATATACACATTACACGCTCCATATATGTGGGTAATTTTATTCATTTCGTGGAAATTCAGCAAATCGGATTCGCTTTTACCACAACATTACGTACTTCGAACCATCGACATACGAACGGTATTTTCTATTCAATCCTCCATTTCAGAATTTCATCGCGCCATATTGAAAAACTCCTTCAAATGTCATTCACTTCTAACGCAATAACGAGAAAAATTCCAAGGACGTAATTAAATTTTGATTTAGTCGAGAAGGTTCACCGATCATTCGTTATTCTACGACCTTTGTTATAAATTTTCGCCTCTTCTATGATTCGCCAATTAAAGCGTACACCATTAATTGGCGAATATTAAATTTAAAACGACGCGTTCTTGTATTGCAAACGCGAAATTGGCTTGTTTTAAGATTAAATTATACGACTTCGAACGATAAACGAGGGGTTAATATTTAATCGAGCGAGTCGACGAGTATAATACTACATTATACCGGATTACAGCTTTTTCCCCTCTTAATCATGCCGGAAATTTATTAATGAAACTCGATCGAAGCCAATAAATGAGCATTTGAACCGACTCGAATGGTAAGTTCTCATTCTAATAACGAAAATATAGCGAAGTACTAGTTTATTTCGTTAAAAATAACCGAATTCGTACAATCTTGGTTCGGATAAAAGTATACTCTCTAAAAAACTTGAAAAAAGCAACTGCTTCAAAAACTCAAATAAAAATACGAAACAAATAAATAAATAAAAAGTTACAGTCAGGAATTTGTACTGGAATCTTGCAGGAAAGAAAAATAAAAAATTTTTCATCCAAAACCGTGCTCAAAAAATGTACTGATATCGGAGGAAAATTCGAGCTCGCTTCTTAATACTCTTCAAAGATGGACATGAATAATATTTGTTGAGATTAAAAAGGTTTCTTATGTGTCATACTTCATTGCTTGGAATTTTGTTGTTCCAATCTACGTTTAAAAGAAAGCATTAATCGCTGATTAAACGATCTCGGATGATATTGGCTAAGATTAAAAATATAAATGAAATACTAAGAGTAGATTTCTCTTTGAGTAACCTTCTATTTAAAAAAAATGTTGAACGTCCAGTCATTCTCTTTAATATTGAAGCGTTTGTTTCAACACCCCACAATGTGTTTTAACTGGTACATAAAAAAAGCGATTATAATTATGGTGAATGATTGAGCTTTTAAAAACGACGATTTTTTTTGGGAAGTTATTTTTCGGCCCCTCAATTCAATAATAGACAAAATTCGCATTTACTCTTTTTTGTTCAAATTACATAATCACTTTTACGATATTCAGTAACACAATTTAAACTAAAGTCAAGTTAGTGGTATGAAAAAATTTGTTACTTAGGTTATAGTACAGGGAAATAAGGATTGAACATGGAAAAAATGGTAGTGAGCTGAATTTCACAATATATGTGTAGAATGGTGTCCTTAACAAGGTATAAAAAGTTGTCACCCGTAGGTGGTGAGCTAACCCCTGGAGGGGGCTAAAACCCCGCAAAAAACAGTTTTTCAACTATTTTTTGCTAATGTCTCCGAAAATAAGGGTTCTACGTCAAAATAAGTTATATCAAAAAATGTTCCCCATTAAATTTTCTACAGAATGAGTGGGACAGTTTTCTCAAAAAGTCATTAGTAAGCCCAAAATGGGGAGGTCATAAGATACCAATTTTTAGAATTCCCTTTCGAAAATCAGTTCTTTGTTTATATCTTCTATAGGTGCGTCCTACGCAAATTGTTAATATTGAAAAATATTACCCGGTCAATTTTCTATAAGGTACATGAAAAACTTTTCCCAAAAAGTCATAAACGGGCCCAAAATGGGGGGCCAAAATACATTAATTTTGGAAAAATTTATTCACATGTGTTCATATCTATCATCAAGTGACCTAGGTAGGTGATGAAGATGAACAAGTAATTTTCCTGATGATTCCCTCCCCTTCCTCCTCCCTCCTTTAGAACTCCTTCTCCAGATTTACTTTATAGAATAAAAAAAAACTACAGATATACTTTGAAATATTTGTTTTAACTCGGTTCGGGATCATCCATTCCCTCTTCATCACTCATTTTCACCTCCATACTATTCGTGCAATCAGCTCCACAACAATGACCACACAGCTTCGAACATTTCAGTCTTGAAATAATAGAAAATTAGGTCGTGCAAAATGTTTTTGTAATGCTAACTTGAAAGTTATCAGCTTTTAACCTGTTTCCCTGCATGTGCAAGCAGAATAGCCTTTCTAATAGCAACAGTACCTCGTTCTTGCACAGCTGCAACAGCTGCTCCATCAGATAACGAAATGTTGCAAATGCTATTAGGTACTCGTAAAGGAAAATTCTTTGGATATTTTGGGCTTACTAATGACTTTTTGAGAAAACTGTCCCACTCATTCTGTAGAAAATTTAATGGGGAACATTTTTTGATATAACTTATTTTGACGTAGAACCCTTATTTTCGGAGACATTAGCAAAAAATAGTTGAAAAACTGTTTTTTGCGGGGTTTTAGCCCCCTCCAGGGGTTAGCTCACCACCTACGGATGACAACTTTTTATACCTTGTTAAGGATGCCATTCTACAGATATAATGTGAAATTCGGCTCACTACCATTTTTTTGCAGGTTTGGTCAAAAAATGAGCTTATTTCCCTGTACCAGAGCGGACCTCATTTTGTGCAAGTGTGCAAGGAGGAAGAGAAGGAAGGGCAGAGGAAGTAATGTACGTTTCTAAAAGGGCCACCAGGTCAACAAAGTGTCAAAGTTTAAAAAATTTTTCAATTTCCAATTGGATTTTTTTGCATCAAATTTTATTTAAAATTTTAGCTGTATTTGAAAAATGAAAATAATAAAAGTGTCCCAAAATTATTTTTGGCTAAAGGTCAATTTTTGCTCTCTTCGGTCTCACGGATGCGAGTAAATGACCATTAGAAAACATTACGATACTTGAAGCTGATGCGAACACCAACTACAATGGAGGTCAAGAGTTTCAACATTTTCAAAAAGAAGTAATGGAATATTTCGATTTTTCCCTTACGTACTATCTCCATTCACGTGCCATGTATTGCTACAAAGGCCAGAGTCATGGAAGAGCTAAATTAGATCTGGGAGAAGAGGTGTGACTGTTTGAGGAAGAGGAAAAGCTGGGCTATTGTCTGTTCATAATCTTGGTTCACATTCAAATGTGAAACATTATTTCAAGATTAAAAAGTTTTTAGTAGCTAGTTTTCTGAAAATTTATAGATCTTGATACTTGTTAAATTTTTTTGAAAACATTTCAAATTCCATGTATATTGTACAATAGTATATAATGTATAATATATATATATACATATTTTTTTCATTCATTAATATTTATAATTTTTAATGATATATACCGGGTGCCCAAGTAATGACCACATCCCTGAGCACGAAAGTGTAATGAGAATAGTATGTGGTACGCTGCTAGATTTCCCTATACGAGAGTTGGTAGTACTGCTAGTTATTCAGAATGACATACGTAAGTAGCGAAACAAACTGTTCAACATGGTGCACTGTTACATCAATGCTGATCTCATAATTCTCGTGATAATTTTCCAAATCACCATTAATAGTAGCTTTGAAACAATTATCGCGGTACCAAAAATTTTTATTTTCCACTAATGATTTAAAGAATCATAAAATTGGTACTACACAGCTCTACTATTTATTATACGATTTATTACTACTTCGCGGGACTTTCGCGCTCTGGGGTGTGGTCATTACTTAGGCACCCAGTATATTAATATAATTCATTACTTAGATCTAAATTTTGTATCATTGGTTAATGAATTATAATTGAACTTAAAGGAATCTAATTAATAATTATAAATGTCTTTATTCCAAATTCAATTCTTTATCAACATTTATTTTGATTTTTTGATACCTCTGAAATCTATACGAATATATTTATTTCACTTGGATTTGGAGCCATATTCTAAATCATAAATCTAGAAACTGAAAAAATTGACATCCATACATAAAATATTTATACGCTAAAATTTCAATACGTATTCTTGGTTTTATTATAATTTATTACTGAGATACTGACTATATTTTTTAATAATGTTTAAACTTTAGTTTCAAACAAATTGTGCATAGTATGAGTGTCTAATTTAAAGTATGTAGAACTGAAAAGACAAAATATGACCAATTTTTGCTTTACAAAGATTTCCCAAAATATCGCAGTAGTGTTTCTAAAATTAAATGACGGTCGTTTAGATATTTTAACACAAAATAATTCATACACTGGAAACCCCTGTGAGATGATAATGTGACATATTTTGTCTCTTGTGCCACAAAGAACTTCAAATTAACCCGAAATAATCACACTACCCATAAAGCATACATTAGTTGATTATTTTTTTAAATACAGAAAATTCATAAATTAAGGAGGTCAAGAGCACCTGACTCAAAACAAACAGTTTCAAATTAACATTTTTCCAGCTTTCAAATGACAAAATACAACATTCGAATGAAGAGAAATTTTCGACATGTTTAAAAATAAATTTGTTTAAAAATTTAAAATTTTTGAAAACTTTCGGCATTATTTTAGCAGATGCTGCAATTAACTTGCAGAACCGAACTTTTTTTCGTTTTTCTGAGAGTGGAATTTAGCGTTTACTTTTCCCTCGATCCGAAATTCTTCCTACTTTACGAGGCAATGAGTCGGAAGAGTAGAATGGTTGATGCTGAATAGACTTTACAAATGATCAAGTCGTTTCTTTGGCACGTTGAATAAGTTGCCGATTCATACGCCGTGAATATATCGTCGATATTATTAATTTTGTAATCATCTAATGAATAAAGAATAACCATACTTTCATTTTTTTTTCTTTTTTTTTCAAACTCATATTTGAAATTAATATTTAATACATACTTTGAAAATTACCAAACTCGTGCAAAATCAACCTGTTGCTGGTACCAATTTGCAGTCTCATTCGAAATTATGTATTTAAATGCACGCTATAGGTTGACGAAAATATTCGTCGAATAAACCACGTTTCCTTTCCCGGGAGTATTCATATTTCGCAAATAATAGCGATTTTCCTCGTTATATTTACTTTTGATGGAACTTATAAAATTTCCATTTTGTTAGCGAAAATATCTAGACGGCAAATATCTTTTTGATAAAATCCCATTTAAAAATGTCGATAAAAGAAAGTATCGAGAGAAACGCGATATTTTTCTACTTTATGAAGTTGACCGCTTTACATTACTGTAAAATAACGTACGCAAGCGGAATGACGAAGGGAGAAAAATGCGAAATATTTCACCTGTCACATTAGCCGAGGTAAAAGTCGACGTCGATATCGTTTATTTTATGATAATAGAGACAAAGAATTATGCGCGGAAAATAGGTAACGAATTTAAATAACGTCAAAAACAAACTCCAGCGCGCTTCTCATTCTCCAAATTTCCGATAATTGAATCAGTTAATACCCTCGGAGTTATATTCTAATGTTTTTTTTCCTGCTGGGAAAATTTACCATAGTTTTAATTTCAAATTAGACCTTAGTATGCAAACACAAATCGCGAATACGGTTGAGTAATTATGCTCGCAGATTTCGATTCGCCAACTTTTAAGGCGTTTCGAAATAAATCGTTTAAAGTCGCTGCACCGCCGCCAAATGGAAACTACGCGGTTGCGGGAAATAAAATATTTTAATTGCGATACTCGACTGGGAAATAACTCGACACCACTTTTTTCCAACTTCAACAACGTTCGCATTTCGAGCGGTTGGTATTTTCCTTTCGTAATTTGTCAATGAAAAGTGTTCGTTCAACTTCAAACTTATAAGGCGAAAAATTTTCCAACTTATAATCGCTCAGTGAAAAACACCCGTACGCAATTTCGTACCTCTCTAGCACGCCTTTCATCTCATCGGCTAGGTTTACATTTGTATTATCAACTTTCGAGTTTTTACACATTTTAATTTAATCGTTCATTCGACATGAACAGCACATCGAGATTTTTGCTTTCTGCCTTCTCAGATAATTATATTGGAGCTAAAAGGGAAATACTTATTATCGTCGATAGCACTAAAATCATTTCATGCCGAAAAATCGGATTTCATGTCGAAAATTGTACGTTTTTTTCATTTTTCAACCTTCCATTTTCCCTCGCTTTTTCATATTTATCGACTGAACCGTCTTCGGGTTATATCCTTCTTATAGAAATTCAATTAATCAATGTACAGTTTCTTATCGTGGGGTTTATTATTGTAAAATATTACTCTTAAATTGAATTCGTTGCTATAGATTTCGTTTACCCATTATATACGTATTCTTTTTTTTTTGTAGTTGCAAATAGTTTTTTGGATTTAGATCTTAGTAGTCAGAAACTTAGATTCTCGGATGATCATTCATCCATATTTATGAAAAGGTTGAAGGTATAGAAATTTTCAATTATAAGGGAAAATTCTAAATATGAATCAGCAGTCAAATGTGAATAAGTTTTGTATAATGACTTCATCACTGTGAATCAGCCGATATCAACGAGGTGTTGGACATCGTTGCCTGACTTTTGCCCACCTCTGTATATATGTAAAAGAGCAAATTATACTCTCTTGATATCTCCCACCCAATTTGTTGAAAATTTACGCTCTTCACTTTTTAACAGAGATGTTTTTCACGTAGAAGTGTCGACAATCGAGATATTTTCAAAAAAGGACTGTTTTTATAATATCTGGAATTTTGAGATTAAGTGCATCTCAATTAATCAAACAAATGCAACCTGCCGAAAAAAATTCATATCACTCAACTTTTTGAAAATTCGATTACCTTCATTGTGTAACAAATACTTCTCACCGTCGTTCAATGGTAGCTTCAATACATCCGAACAACTTAACTGCGTGCGTTTTAAGCACCTCTCAAAAGACTATGAAAAATCGATTCCATCCAAATGGTCGTAAATTTTAACCTTTTTATTTTTTAACCTAAGTATTTTTTCGGTGAACATGGTAATAAGCGAGATATCTTCAAAAAACAACATATTTGATAGTCCATCGCATTTTATGACCATTTTTTTTTTTATTTAAAAATAATATAATAATTATTTGAATTATTAAAAAAAAAATATATTTTTTTTAAATTAATTTATTTATTTTAATTATTTAATAAAATTATTGAAATTAATTGATTCAATTTTTATAAGTATAAATTTATGATTAATTCCACAAATTTCTTAACATTGTCCAAAAATTAATTCTTGAGCTAATAATTCAAAAAGATGGATCATACGAAAAAAAATATATACCACCTGAACATGAAATTTTTTCTCCAACTACTAACTATGGCTAAGATAATTGCAACAGATAAATCGCCACCCCTTCCCCAATTGAAGTACAGTGAGAGACGACAATCAGGGCTGTAATAACGGATCGTTTTCGTTCCGTTCCCGTTCTGGTATCCGTTCCTGAGTCATTCCGTTACGTTTCAACTTTTGATGTTCTGTTACGTTTCGTTCCGTTCTTTACCCTTTTTTTAGCACGTGTTGATATGAGTTATGAGTTGGAGTCTCGTCTTTATTTATTTATTTATTTGTTTATTAATTTATTTCATTGATGATGGTAATAGTACAAAATTTAAAATTTGAAAAATATTGAAAATCAAACATAAACATTTAAACAATGATTCAAAGTTGCGAATAGCACAAAATGACTCACACTGTATGATTCAACGACAATGCACTAAGCAATTTTGCCTTTTTTTTTTTTTCTTTTTCAAGACTGATTGATAATTGATTGAGTTATTGGTTCATTCAGTTTACAAATTTGAAAAAATTTGATTCATTCCAAGTTAAAGTTAGTTAGAGCCCACCAGGTACTCAATCACTTTAGATTACATACAAGGTAAAAATATTCATTCAGTCGCTTGGCGGGTAACAGTAAACGGTTAGCGATTGAGTTACCATCCCCTGCTTTTCACAAATTCAAGATTCTACTACGCTACTAGGTACTGAAGTCAATTCAAAATAATCAAATTTAAATTTCAGAATTTCACATCAAAAAATGTACATTGCAATGGGGCTTGGAAGGTAGGAACACTTTGGCCAGCATTCAAATTTCAAAAAATGAAAACAATGTTGAATAAGGGATCACTAACAAAATTGATCCGTTACGTTCCGTTACGTTCAGTTCTCAAAAATTTTGTTCCGTTACGTTATGTTCCGTTACGTTACTGAAATGAGAAAATTGGTCGTTATGTTCCGTTACCGTTATTACAGCCCTGACGACAATATGATTTTCAATACTCCAAAAGGTGTCCTCTGCAAAGTCCAAAAATAAAATTTTCTTCCCCTCGAAATGTCGATGGAGCCTACATCAACTCCTAGACTAACAAACATTTCATCATAAAATTTTTAATGAAAATTAATTCGCATGAAAATTACTTCCAAAAGCCGAAAAATTATTACTACCCTGATGCCCTGTTTACTTCACAACGCCAATTCAAAATTAAAGAATCATCGGCCAATTTCCAGTCCAACAGTCAAGGATTATGTAACTTGTATATTAATGTACTAATGGTCGTTTATACATCATCGAGGTGCGGATTAAACGATTTACCTTCTTGATCCTCCAACGTTGAAAAAAAAAGGTTAAAGCTGCGCCTCGAGTAAATCCGTCGAATTCGTATGATAAAAGCTTCAAAGCCACGCTAATTACGAGATATAGATGTGAAATAATCCCAGGCATTTTGTAGGTTTCCACGAAACGATACGTTGAATTTACCGCTTTCGTAGTATTATTTCGAATACTAGATTTACAAATAGGTAAATGAAGAAATTTCGCTGTATGTTAATTGGAGGAAACCGCAGGGTATACAAGGCGATTCGTGTTCACGCGCTCAAGATCTAAACCCTGTAAGTATTTGCATTCGAAGTCGCGCACGACACTTTAACCGGTGGCGGTTTTCACTCGTTTACCAAACACTTCCTACAAACATAACTGGCGCCGTAGATTAGAGGAAACCACATTTTTTAGCGTGCGTTAAAGCAAAACGAAGGGTGGTGGTTTTCCAAACTTCGCATTTGTTGAGTTTAAAAGAAAATTCTCAATAAGGCTACGCGGTGATTATGCCAAATTGCACCGTATAAGCGATTTTCAAACAGGAATGATGCCAAATTGTTAATTCTTCGCTTCTTAATTTTTTCACGAAGAAAATTCTTCTAATGGGCGATTCTAACGTAAGAAAACGCGAAATAAGTATGCGATGAAGGAATATCGTTTTTCAACTAGTTTCATAAATTTGCCGTTTAATCGTTACAGAGTACAGTGAAAGTACTAATACGGTACTCTACTAAAACGACTTTTTGCGAGCCGAGAGCGTAGTGAAAAAAAAATTAAAATTACGAAATACTTTCATACAGCGAAATATATCTCTTCAGGGGATACTTAACCGCAACGTCGACATAAACATTAAGAAAACACTGAAGCACTTTCTAGAAAACTTGAAACGCTGCTTTCGGCTGCTATTTTTCAAAATATACAAACGTAAAACTCTTCATAAAATATAATCCTGATAAAGGAAGTATAAAAGCTACAGATGCGTCTTGGTATGTAGCTCATTTATAGTCGAAGCGTATAAAAGCTTCGGTAGCCGCAACGTTGGTGGATTATAAAGGCTTCGTAGTTTGAATGCGTTATTTCGGGCAAATAAATCAAAAATATTACACAGAGTATAAAAATGCAAAATAAAATGTTCGAATTAATGGCACGAAAAATAAATACCTCGACTACTTTTCTCTGAACTATTAACATAGGTGGAAAGAGGAATAATGGTTGAATTAAGGATAGACGTCCTTCACCCTTGACCAGTTTTCAAACATATACAATGACTCTCGCAACGAATAATGAGTTGTAAATAAACTGAAAATGCGTAGAAGTATTTGAAATTTTTCCGATAGCTTGATATCGCATTACCTATATGATTTGAAAAAAAAAACCATACGTAATCGATACACTGTGCATCCGATAAAACTTCATGCAGGCAAAACGCGAAATTTTTTTTGAAAAAAAAAATCATGAGCAATAGAAAACAGTTTAAATTTAAATTTTTTCAATTTATAATACGTGACCTCTCCAGCATAAAGATACCATAAGTCGAGATTTTTGAAATCGAGTTCTTCACGTTTTTGAGAAATGGAGACCATCCTCTTTTGAATAAGACCAGAACGAGTCAGCTACTTCTAAAATCCATGATTTCATAAGCCTTTTAAGTTTTTAGTAATCAAAAAGTAAGTTTTGAGAAAAACGAGATTAAAGTTAAAAGAACGAAAATCGCTATGTTTTTATGGTTTAATTTTCTTTTATTCGGCAAGAATATCAAAAATGATTAAAATTAAGTTGAAATAAACATCTGCAATTATAATAACGAAATTTTCTTCAAAATTACAAATATAAAAATTTTGTAAAGACTAAAAAAGCTACAAAAATGGTGGGAAAAATTTTTATTCAACTCACGTAAGTAATCTAATAATTATTCAAACACTTTCACACGCATAACATAGGGTCTTATTGGCAACCTATTGAAGAGAGAATAATGACTTTTTATAAGGGAATAATGGCCTGCATAGGGAATAATGAGGTTATTATGAGTAACAACAATGTGTACAGTTCATGAGAAGATGTTTATTGATTTACTGGATCTGTTTGTGTATTCTTTCGTATTGGTAAATTTATTCAGTCTTTTTTAGGAATTTTTTCATAACTGTGTGATGAGTTGAATGAAATAGTATATGCGACTCGGGAATGATGTGCTTGATTATAAAACATACGATCAGGGCTGTATGCAGAAATAGGAAAATTTAGCAGACCACCGAGAAATGCCATTTTTATCGGCCCACATAATACTTATCAGCCCAATTTTTTTTTTTTTTTTTCAAATTATGGATTTATTGAATTCCTTTTGTTTTTTTTAATCAAAGTTTAGAAATTAAAGGGGCCTAAATTTTACCTCATCGGCCCAAATACATCGCGGCCCACCGAGATTTTCTCGGTGACTCGCCTGCTGGATCCAACCCTGCGTAGGATACAGCCCGCTCGTGCTGTAACTTCCGTATTCGTTTATAATGTAGCACATTATTCCCTTGTTGGGTAATATATTATTAAAAAGTCATCAAAATTCAACATTTCCATCACTTCCTTTTTTTCAACGTTTTTCGATTCGAGAGTAATTGAATGTTGTCCAAAAATTAAAAAACAGTTCGAGTATCAATTTACTTATACTTTCAAAGAGAGTAATATTTTTATATATATTTTTTCACTATGCCATACACGTATATTACAAATCTAAACAAAGGCACACTGACTAGAACAGACTTAGATTATATGAAATAGATTAATCTGTCAGAGAAAAGTGAACAGGAACGTGATATGGTGACTGTTGCTGAGAAAGTTATAGAGGTTGTAAAGTTTTTAAGTCTAGTTCGGATGTCTGTCTGATGAGGCAGTTCATCCAATGTGTAAAATTGTTAGCGGAGACAGGGATTGCTGGCATACTTCATTCAAAGCTAATTTCGAGAAAAGCATAGAACACTTCGTAAACTCTTAAAAATAAAAAGTGAGCACAATGACTCTTCTGAATGCACTTGAATATGAATCAAATCCGTAATAAACCTGGTATATTTTGTCACATCAGGTGACAAGATGCCCAGCTCACGACGTAGAGGTGAAGTGTGAAAGGAGCTGAGCAAACAGAGACAACAGTTTAATATAATTAAACTAAACAACAACAAGAGAGGGACGATACTAAAAGATTATGTCATCGACTAATAACTTATCTCATGTTCCAGGAAGTTATTGCATTACATCATCATAGAACCAGTGAGCAAATCCTTATCTTGAAGTTGGAATGTACAAGGAATAAACACCGATAAAACAAATACTGTCACAAGTGCGACCGATTGTTTTCATTATTAGAATAACTCACGAAAGGATTTATTTAAAATTCACGACCGAAAAGTTTTCAATTGTAAAATGCATCGAGCTTGCCGAAATGATTTATTTATTCAATGAGAAACGCGTATTTTCAAATTTAAGCTTTTCATATTTTAGACCATGTTATTCATATTTTAATTGAACGGAGGTTTTCATCTATTAGGTAACTAAACAATAACTACAACGTCGAGTGAGCAAGCACCTGACCCTACATTCGAAACATCGTCGGAGTTTTTCCAGCATACACCACATTTTGTAAAGGACACATTTATCATTAATAAGAAATTTTTAAAGAGAGGCCTTGATGAAGCAATTTCAAAAATTATGTTTGAAAAATTAAAAAATTCACCTTGTTTTCCACAGTCATGTTTTTCAGTACCAATTTCCTCATATCTCTTCTCCCTGCTCTCCTATTCCCACCATTTTTACATCAGAGAAACCTCACTGCATGCTTCATAAGTTGAAACTAATCGCACTTTCTTATCATTCGTAGTTCGTGAAATAAAAATTTTCAAAATGAATTTTTTGAAAAAAAAAAACTCGTAAAAAAAATCCTTTTTTTCGGTTTTTTTTCTCATTATCAAAAGTATCTAGGGGGTACTCACCTACCATATTTTATAGGGGACACATTTCTCATCAATAGGAAATTTTTAAAGAGTGGTCTTGATAGGGCAATTTCAAAAGTTATTTACAAAAAAATTAAGAAAATTCACCCTTTTTTCCGCATGTTGTTCGGTACTAATTTCCTCATATCTCATCATCTAGCTCCCCTACTCCCACCATTTTCACACCAGAGAAACTTCACTGTATACCTCACATGCTGAAATAAACTGCAAAATTTTATCGTTTATAGTTCGTGAGATAAAATTTTTTCAATTTCAAGATCACTGTGAACGAATTTTTTTGTTTCAAGTTCGCATATCTCAGCCCCTTCCAATTTTTAGGCAGACAAACCATGATACATGTATGTAACTTGAGTTGACCTATCTGCCATTTGTGGGTGGTGGGCCCGAAAGGGAACACCGTGTATACATATGATATAATATATATACACGTGCGTGTGTCAGTCCTGAAAATAACTTTCGTTATTTTCATTCTCTACTGCCTATTTGTAAATGCTTGCTATTGTAAATGTTTTGAAAGTCTTATACATATAAATACTTGGCTTTCAGATATACAACTAGCAATTAATGAAAGAAAATTTCCCGAATCAAGTCACAAGTTCAACACCGTTGAAACCAATTGGCCCAAAAAATATACGGCGAGGATGAACCATGTTTTCCACGAAAAGCGATACTTTGGAAGAGATGCGATTTAAAAACGAATTAGTGTAACTTTACCAACGCGTAAATTATATCGGCAACTTCTACACCACTAATGTCTAAAAACAGGCGGCCTCCTTCGCAGATTTCAACTCGCAGATGACCGCAACCGTTGATTTATATCGACTATTATGAAGTCCAGACATTTTTGAGTTTCGTTTATTGTAGTTTCCTCTTTTTCAATGTAGTGTGTTGAAACTTTTTATTTTTGTAAAAACAGTTTTAGAGCCTTCGTTTCATTCATTTTTTACCTTTTCTCGAGGAAGATCGGTGAATTTCGAGGTGTTTTTTTTTGCCTAGTACAAAAGTCATTTCAGATTATTAATAGTCTTTAACCCAGGGTTGGGCAGGATTCGAATCCGAAATTTTTGATTCGTGATTCGTATTCGATTCCTTTTTTTAAGTGGATTTGAGGATTCGAGAATTAAGGAATCGAATCCATTAGGGATTCGTGAAATGATTCGATTCACTTCCGAGGATTCATGTAGCGAATCACAAATCCAAAAAAATAAGCGCTCGCTGGTTAACGTTGGAGAAAACGTCACCAGTTACTGGATTTTCTTCGAACGCGTATCCTATTCCTATTTTTTCATTTTTCAAAAAATTTTTTCTAATGAACTACTTTTTTAGTCTAAGAGTTTTCTACGTTTTTTATTCCTTCTCATCGGTGAGGCGTGCTTTTTACTGTGGGTAACAGATAAACAGAAGAAAAAGTTGGATTTGCGAAGGATTCGTGATTTGAAAATTGGATTCGAATCCACGAATCCGATGGGTAGATTCGTGATTCGGATTCGATTCATTTTTTACGTCCATTTTAGCCGGGATTCGTAGTTCGTAAACTGATTCGAAGATTACTGTGGTGGATCCAGATTCGATTTATTTTTTTTGGATTCTACTCAACCCTGCTTTAAAAGAAATCTCTCTATCGAGATAGTATTTTCAAGACCTCTACTTTATATTGTGAGGTAAAAATTCTTCATGGGTCGATTTCTTCTCATTTTCACGAAATAATCCACGAATGAACAGTATAGATTTGATTAAATATTTTTGGCAATTAATTTCACAAAATTTTTATTCGCTCAACGAACCAACTTCGTTCTTCGAAATAATCTACGAATTAACAGTAATGATATGATCAGTATTCGGAAGACGTTGTCAGTGTTGTGAAAATGTAGTTTTTCTTTATGAAAATTTCACATTTAGTTAGCTTTTTGGCAGAAATGTTTGAAGTAATTATTTTTTTTTTTAGATCAATCATGAGAACGAAAACAATGCCATTCTCTTTCCTTGCCAAATCAGAAACATAATATTTGACGCTGAACATATGGTGAATTTCTGAAGAAAACGGTTGAGGATGTTTTGGAGATTAGAGATGAATTACGCAAATTGAACAAAGGAGAAGAAGTCTATATCAAAAATCGAATTGTGTTACTAATACAGTCTCGTTCATCAACCAATGTGTAAGCTTGATAAAAAAAAAAACTAAGAAATTTCCTGCGGAACCAAAATCTCAACGAATATTTAAATTGCATCGACGTATTTTTCAACACAATATCCAAGTACTAAACTGCGACGAATTATTAACCCGCCATAGGTAGTATGGAACCAGGATTGGAGACTAGTACCAACATATAGCTTAGCTCGCGAGTAGTTACTTGCGCCTAGTCTCACTCCCCTTATTTGTTCATCGTATGCAACTATTTGTACATGGAAGTATAACATATAATATATTTTTAATTTAAATGAAACTACTGATTTAAGTACCTATGATGATAGAAAAAAAAATGCAAAAAAATTTGTGGTATACACTTTTTGCCTATCTTCATTTTTGAAGGAGCTACGATGATTCAAAATTTTTCCAAAATTCCATTTTTTAAAACTTGATTAAAATCGTTCATTCAAGTAGGTACCTAGGATGGTAGAAAAAAAGCATTAAAAATTGTAGTAAACACTTTTTGAAGGGGCTACAATAATTTCAAATTTCCCCATGATGTTTTATTACTCATGATTATATATTTCGAAGAAGGGCTGAGGATTGAATGAGAAATAATAGACAAAATCAAAACCATTGTAAAACCTACATATAACAATTTTTTCTCGCAAAATTAAAATATAAAGATGAAAAATGAAACTAGTACCGAATCCGTGTAGTGATAGGAATTGCTGAAATACCTTCAATTCTGAAGATTAGCAAAACGTACATATTTGAATTTTAATTTTTCCTTGATTTCAGTCACATTAAAAAAAAAAATCATGGGGAAATTTGAAATTATTGTTAGCCCCTTCAAAAATGAAGATAGGCAAAAAGTGTTTACTACAATTTTTAATGCATTTTTTCTACCATCCTAGGTACCTACTTGAATGAATGATTTTAATCAAATTTAAAAAATGGAATTTTGGAAAAATTTTGAATCATCGTAGCTCCTTCAAAAATGAAGATAGGCAAAAAGTGTATACCACAAATTTTTTTGCATTTTTTTTTCTATCATCATAGATACTTAAATCAGTAGTTTCGTTTAAATTTTAAAAAATATTATATATTGTACTTCCATGTACAAATAGTTGCATACGATGAACACATAAGGGGAGTGAGACTAGGCGCAAGTAACTACTCGCGAGCTAAGCTATATGTTGGTACTAGTCTCCAATCCTGGTTCCATACTACCTACGGCGGGTTTACAAACACGACGAAACGTGATTAGTGGAAAGATTTGGCACGCCGAATCCTATCAATCGCGACATGCAATACGTCTTCTCTCAGTACGCTGAAACAACGTACATTCATATAAATCATCGGCGCTTTAATCAACACAGTTAGGGCTCGTAACATCGTTCTAAAAGCTCACACCGAATACCATCGCGGAAATTCACTTAACGAAGTAATAATTGAAGTGCGTTCACAACTCCCGAGCCATATTCACCACATCGTACGCTTACACCGAGTAAACGAAACGGTTCGCTATTTTCATCACCGTGCCGCTACATTTCCTCGAATAAATTGAAATTACCCATTTGTTTAATCCATATCAGCGGCTAACATCTTCACTTCACTCGGACGCAACTGTACAACCGAGTCGAGCTTATTTAACTACATATCTGTAATAACTACCCTGCGAGTTTATTTTCGCGCGCCACCGATACAAAACATCCGCGTACTTTTAAGCCTAAAAAGTCGCTATTATTTGAGAAATATACGGCCAAAAAGGAGCACTTAACAAAAATTATTTTCCTTGTTATCGCAAAACGTTAAAACGTAGCCCGCTTTTTTCGTATACTTGTTCATTATTTTAATGGCTTTCGGTTTATCGATCAATGTTAATGGATAGTTTTATCGCAAACGAAATATTTTTTCTCGCATTCCCCTTCCTCTTTAAATCCTCTCACCAACCCCCCTTACCGAGAAATACAAACTGATTTTACACCGAACGCTCAAAAATACGCCTCACCGTGCCCATTCAAATACCAAAAGAAAATCCTTCAAATAAATACCCGAATATGCGAGAACGTAACGCCGAACCAAACTCGTACCTATTGCAACGGGTAATTATCATAAATTAACGCTTTAACGCCACGAGTAAATATTTTCGTTTTTGAACAATCCCGATGTTTTCCGTCCGTGTTTATTTAACGCGAATACACAGGTTTTGAAATCGCTATTGAAAACTCGAATTCGTTGAAAAATTCAAAGCATCATTATAACAAGCAAAAATGACGAGCTCATCGCAAATTCGTACTTTCCCTGTAAGATATTTTCTTTTTAGGATGTTGGAAGCTTAATGGAAATGAATTTAAATTAAGAATTTCTCGGTTTTCAATAAGATTAATTATCATATTTACACTGATAAAATAAATTAATAATTTAAATAACGATACGATTAACAGAAAAATTTTTCACTTTTCTTCGAACATTTACCACCACGTTTTTGGATACGTATCAATTATTTCATTTTCTTTGGTTCTTTCCTACGATAATAGGCAATTGAATCAGTTTTTTCCTCGTGTATCGGCTGAATATACTCGATATTTTTCTCACTTCAAATCTTCATTTCATTCGCACTAATTCCTAATCAAAAATACTTCCAAAATGCAAATCTATCAACTTTCATTCTCATATTAGGAAGTAAAAAGATTGTTATCAAAAACTCAACTGAAATTGTGCGTCACGAATTCAAATGAAATAATTGGAAATATTGAAAAATAAGAAAGAGAAAAATTGAAAAATTTTTTCATAGCTAGAGAACTGACATTTGGAGGAATGAAGCTCACATACTTATAAGCAATTATGGTATCTCTAATAATAATTTGGTAGTGATGGAATCCCCAATCGAATGCTAGAAAAATCCAATTAACTTATTGATAAAGCATTGTGTTTTTTCAAACACTCTCAAACATTCGTATTATACCCAACTTCAAGGAGGTAATAGACTTAATAGGAATAACTACAGAACTATAAAGCTGTACTACCCTATATATTTTAAATTTTCAAAATCAAATCATCAAGAAAAAATGTTAAACTTCTTTATAAAATTCGCTACCTTTGACTATATATCATGAAATTCTGTTGATCAAACTTTGTAACGCACGAATTAGGGAATAGATGCACAAATAGTTCCAATCATACTTATCGAATAGGACTCAAATTGCCAAAATCAATAATCTAAATTAATTAAGAATGGATATCCACAAGGTAGTATTCTGGGTCGCTTACTATTCCTAATCTATAATATAATAAACAATCTAGTGGATGTTGTTCCTACCATTTGACCTATTCTTTTGCAAATAATACAGCTGTGATCTTTACTGCGAAAATGCTTGTTGAATTAGAGGAAAAAAATTAAATCTGAGCCTCTCGATCATTTCTAGTTTTTTTTTTTCGAATATCAAATCTCAGTGATACTTATAAAACAAAATTAATGATTTTTGGCTACAAAGATATTGAAACAATGAAGGACAAAATTATTTTGCATGAACATTCCGAATATCAAAGAAAATACTACTAGGGATAATGAGAGACGCGAGATTAAATTAGAGTCCGTAAATTCCATACGATCGAAACTACAAAAACTCAATTAAAATTATACCATGTTACGTAAAGCAAGTTTTTAGAACGAGTCATCTACGGTTCATTTGATTTATTTGATGCTCCATACGAATCGGTCCTCCGATATGGAATAGTAAGCTGAGAAGGGGTTTCAGAATATCGATTATCTCATTCGAAAGTTTCATAGAAAAGAGGGCTTCCAACCATAGCGAGTATAAGAGCAACTGAAAGTTTGGTTCAAGGGTGCATAGATCATTAGGTTGAAAGATATCGATTAATATATTCGAAAAAATAAACGAAAATTTTTTTCAACCATATGCACTAGAGAGAAGTTGAAGGGAGAGAGGAAAAATCTGATAAAAATGTCAGCTTGGACAAAATACCACTCGCACATCCAGACATCATATCTGGGCCAGAAGTTATTTAATGAGTTGTCGCTTGAACTACAGGATGAATGGAGTGGTATTTTTTCGTCAAGGGGCTTAGGAAGTGTCTGCGAGGCGCAACTGTTATGTGAAAGGGATCCATGTCTCAGCTGCGGTCAGGTAGGGGGTGCATGTCTATCGGTAACGTATTTGTTCGTTGATGCCTATCTACACGTAGCGTCGGCGGGTATAGAAATTTGCTCGAAATTTGGCGGGAGACTCTTCGGTGACCAGAATATGACCTCTTGAATTTAAGTTAAAATGGATCCAAAATGATGGTTGTCAAAATCTGAGTAGAGCTTGAGGAGTCTCAAATAAATGAAAATGTAATTAATATAAACTCATACGATCACATGATGCTGAAAGGGGGAAGGAGGGGTTATCAAACTCAAAATGTGATAGGGGTACATGAAAATTCAAAATTTTTTTATCGAGATATAATAGGAAAATATGAGTTAAAGTGACTAATCTATTCTGCTTTTAGCTTCCCAAGTGAATTTGAGGGGAGCTGGAGCAGAAAACTGCTTTTGGAGGGGAAATTGCTGCAAGAAATTTCACGATCTTTCACACTTTCTCACCAAATCGATCAAGAATGGTCAAAATTAGTGCGAAGGGTTATTCGATGAACAGAATGCAATCTCTTATATTTGGGTCAAAATGGATCCAAAATGGCGGATCGTAAAAATTCGAGGAGCCTTAAGTAGCTATAATTTGAAAAATATGTGTTCATTTGATTATTGCATGGCAAGAAATACTACATTTGCTCTACATTAAACTTCTTAAGTAGTTTTGGAAGGGATAGGGTAGGGGGTTTCAGACTTCGTATTGGATGTGACCTGTAGACATGAAGGAGTTAGCAAATATAGCAACCTTATTCGCAAACCTGAACAAGCTCCAATTAAAAACTGAGCTTCAGTAATGCGGCATGGCTACTTACGTTTTTCTTTCAATTGTCAAAATGGTCAGAGGCGCAATAAAATTTTGACACTTTAGAAAAAATGCCTACCAGGAAGAAAATGATATTTTGAGATTTCAAAATAGTTAGAAACTCTGGGTTTAAAAAAAAAATAGTGTTCTCAAAATTTCTATGGCAAACAGGAATGTAATTTTTTTTTTAGTATAGGGATGCAGGAAGTCTTCAGAACGTTTTACGTAGAAATGCGAGGTTTTTTTCTATAATTTTTGGATTACCTGGAATATTTGAGCAGAATATATATAATGATCGGTGTCCTTGGAAAGCTGGGCAATTACATATTATATGTTAAATCCGAGCGGTAATAGCTCTGGCACAAAATTGGCATAAAGTGGTTTAAAAAATCTAGAAAAAATTACCAATAGTTGGCCTGATATACGGGCATGTCATATTATACTACAAAAACAAATTTAATTTTACTAAAACTTGAAGCTGCAGCATCAGTGCAAAATTTGAGGAAAAATCTCTTCAAAAGCTAATAACAACAGAAGAGTTTTCGTTTCGAGATAAAATCGAATAAAAATTGAAACTTACTTAAACACAACTTCTTTTCCACATCCTCGACACCGAACTTTCGATACAAATACGCGACAAGTTACAAACGCGAAATACTGGATCACCTGGGAATGAAAAAAAAACAATCAATTATCATTCGAAAAGCTATTACACAACATTAAAGTTAACATTTTCTTTCATACATTCGCAGACCATCGCATTACCCTCATAACACGTCTAAATGTTCCCTCGGGTGTAATTTCAAATTAACCAAGCTCCACGCGAAACCGTCGAAAAATTCAATTTCCTTAATGAAAATTACGCGTAAATTTTCCGCCGGCTAAAATTCGCCCTCATCGTAAAATTTCGGGGAAATGGATTTCACTCCGTGTTGAAAAATTGTACTAGGCGGGAGGAAAATAAACATTCTACCGTGTACTCGGGTTTCCTTTAATGTACCTGGTATTCGTAGCAGGCACGTGTTTTAAAAACTAAAACACGACATCTGTTTTAATATTCTAAACCGTGAAGTTTACCGTAAAAATTTCTATTAACTCGCGTACACCAGCAGTGTCTCGCGCAAAATAATAGAAAAATGTTTTAAATATTCGTCGCATTTTATTTACGTTATCATTTGTTTACTCGTACCTACTACCTTTTACTACCCTAAACATTATTTTTCTTGCCGCCTCGCGTTACACCTCCGAGATGGCATTTTGTCACACCTATTTTGCATAAAAATCGACATTTCATGTACTAAAAGTACGTGTGTGTATAAACAACGTGCGAAAAGAAAAGAAAACACGAAGCGTAAACGAGAAGCTACCGTGTACTTTATATCGTCGAATACTAACTTTTAAACGCTCAGTGTTTTTTTTTCTTCTCCGAGAAATTTATTTCCGACGTGAAAAACGTATCGAAGTGAAAAATCTCATTTGCTTTCTCGCACAACGTCGCCGATACTCGTTACCGCGGAATTTCCTTACCTTTCTAATTTATCATCGAACGCTATTCCATTAAATGTACGTTGACGCTTTCCACATTTTCCTTCAAACTTTCACATCGTTTTCTCATTAATACTCTATGACTCATAATCTCGCAATCTACACCTATTATTTCGTTCAACTCGACGGTTGACGAGATGATTTCAATTTATACACTTTCCGTAACGATAAATTGATAAAATATGTACATACATCTATTTCCACTTTTATAGCGCGACAATATATAAGGATAGTCTGTACCATGACAATACACCAACACCAGACAAATGGCATATGTACTTTTTCGCATCCCAAAAAGAAAAATGATACAAGAAGAAATAAGCATCTGTTTACTTCGAGTGTGAAAAATATCTAAACCCAGAACATGTCACGGAAATACTTCCAACGAGGAAAAAAATAACATCTAGCAGCATCGTGAATCAAACGACAACAAATAAGAATCACCATTGTAGATACTTTTTTTTTTTTGGAGAATACCATTTTTTTTCTCCCAGATAAGGCTCAAAAGCTCTCAACGATATTTTCTTTTACTATTTTACGACGAAAATGAAAATCTTTTGATGCGGTCAATCGTAAGAAGGATAAGAAATGTAAAGAGTAACCGAATAAGCATTTTATTCCAGTATAACCAGACAACAAAACTGCTCAAACTAAAAGTAATACTGGCGATAAATTTAATCATTTTGAAGAATCATAATACAGCGCAAGTATTTTAGGGTCACAAATCGTTTCACGCCCAACAACTATATATGAAGAAATAACTCGTAAATCAAAACTTTTATTTCGATAAATTTTTCAAAAACTCAGATACTCCTTTCTTTTCATCCGATATGTATTAAATTTCGCAATAAGCTATCGCAAATCTATACAATACGGATTCAGCGAGTTTGAAAAAAAAAATGCAAAAGCAAATTTCTCAAGAACTGAATCACGAATTTGAATTCCGTTACATCGACATTTCCAAGGATTTTTTAGAATTTTAGGAGAAGGTAAGCAAAACGATGGTGATTCACTTCACTTGAAATTTGAAATATACACAACATACATTTTTTCGATGATTCGTAGTAATCAGAGCAATCATAACCAATTGATAATGAAAAATTTGATTTTTTTAATTTAAAAAATCTATTTCAATATTATTTTACCACGACGATTGTCATCATAGAAAAATTATATGATTTAACAATGTATTCAAGAAAATGAGCTCATATGGGTTCTGCCCCTTTTCTCTCTACTTGGCAACAGCTCTGCGAGGATCATATAAAAAGTCTACCCAATTTATTATTTTTGATAGCATGATGGGGTTCTTGCGTTAAGGTCCGTCCACACGTAGGATGATCAGCTTGTTCAGCTTGGATGATCATCTGTCGACGTCCACAGTTATTCAACTTTTTGCCATTGACAGAAGGAATCGGTACACTACATTACAGGAAAATATGCGAGGAAAAAGTTAAATATTACATTTTTACGTGTTTTTGCGCGTTATTCTCCAAACAGAGTCAGTCATTATAAGGGATACGCGACAAGTATAATCTGTGATGGTGAAAAGTAGGGCAGCATGAGTAATTTCTACCCTACCTCCACCCCCAAATGGTGAAAATAATGAAAAAAATTTCACTTTATAATAAATAAAAATAAATAAATAAAAGAAAATATGTAATAAAATTATTAGGAATTAATGTTGTAATCAAAAATAAATTCAGTTTTTAAATAATTCTTCAATATCCAAAATTAATATTTTATATGGAAACATTTACTGAAAATAATTAAAATTATTGTAGTGTTTTTAGGTGTCAAGTTTATGAGAAAAAAATTTTGTTATTAATAAATTAATAATACTTACTGAAAAAAAAAAATATATATTAATGACAATTTTATTTTATGGTAAATTTTTTGGTAAATAAAATATGTTAGGGTTCACACGTTGCTACTCGCACAAACACCTTTAAAAAAATATATAAATAAAAATTAGCATAATCTTTAGTAAATTTTGCGTTGTAAATAATTATTTTAATTTCATAAAAATGGTCAGGTGACCAAACAAAGTAACTTTCTGATATTAAAATTATTTTCATTCCACTGAACAATAAATTGTATGTGAAATGGCGAAAAATTATATTTGGATGAGCGAACGTGGATGATGCAGTCGTGTCCACACTATTCATCATCCTTTGGACAGATCAACATCAAGTCGATCGAGGATGACAGGCTGATCAGCTTCGTTCAGCTCAACGAGGCTGATCATCCAAACGTCCACACTACATTCATCCCAGGCTGATCATCCAGGTTGAATTCCACTATTCATTTAAAAATGAAAAAAAATTGAAATAATAATAATAAGATAATTGAGGAGGGTAAAAGTTTGTCCGAGGTAAAGTCGAGATACACGCAACGATGAAAGTTGCAAATGGTTTCATGTGATAGGGCTGAACGAGGAGATCATTCTTAACGCCTCAGGCACTCACGAAAAGCTCCATGAAGCTCGAAAAAAAGCTTTAAAGAAACGTCCAGTAAATGGGCCGAAGAAGTTGTACACATATCTATGACGCTTGACCAAACGTCATTCCACAACCCTGAAGAGTAGTTAATACATTGTCCACCAGGATTTCCCTATGATGTGCGCAATTTTTAAATTTTGGACTTGAAACGTGAGATTGTGTGACCTCACGTTTCATTGAACGAGCTTACGTTTCAATATTAAACAGCTCACATGTGAAATTTTATATATGCAGTAGAAATGTGAGGTTGTGTGAGCTCACGGAAAAATTGAACCAGCTCATGTTTTAATATTATGGAGTAAAATTTTATATATGTAGCGGGAATGTGAGTTTGTGTGAGCTCACGGAAAAATTAAACCGTGAATTAGCGTGACGGGGCATGAGTCAAGGTCTTTTAGTTCGCAGTTTTTTAGTGTTGCAGAAACGTGAGTTTTTGTGACCTCACGTTTCATTGAACTGTGAGTTGGCGTGACAGAGCATGAGTGGAGGTTTTTAGTTCCCTAAATGTAGCAGGGGGTGAGAGGATGTCCTCAAGTTTCATTCAACTAGCTCATGTTCTAATATGGAGTGCACTTTAATTGAACCAGCTGGAGTTGTAATAAAGTAGTGGTGTGGTCATTTGTAATATGGAGTAAAAAGCATAAGGATCCCTCCTCATGGTACCTCACGTTGAATGGTTAGCGAACGAAATAAAACCTCAACTTATGCATTCGAATGGCATCTTATGCGAAATGGTTGACTAACGAAATTATTATTTTAGACATTTCTTCGCTGTCCATGTTTTGAAATAATTCAACGAATTCCGATGTAGATGTATCAATGTTTTTTATTTTGTTTTTTGAAGTAATTTTAATTTGTAGGCTAACTGAGATTAAAGAAAAAAAAAATTAATTTTAACGTCGTGAATATAATTTGAATGAATAGAATTTTTTTAAATGAATAATAACATTACTTATGTATGTATATGAAATTTTATATATCGATTTAATTTTTCAATTGCTCCTTTCATTAAACAAGTAGTAAGCAAAAAGTTATTTTTTGAACGTGATCACAAATTTTGAAAAAAAATTAAAAATGACATTGACAAAAATTTAGTTTTAAATTTTTAAAAATTTTGGTTAAAGAAATGATAGAATCTACCATCGTGATTTCAAAATTTTTTTTCCTTTAATAATTCGCAAAACAAAGCAAAGAAGAACTATTACCATCGAAGAAGTTGACAATAAAGATTAAAAAACCCCTTTCAGTGTATAAAGAAGCACATGCTTAAACACCCCGTCCGAAGGATGGGTATAGATTACTAGTAATAATAAGAAGAAGAAGAAGAAAAATAATAAAAATAACAACAATTTAAATCTCATTCGATTTCAAGTTTGGGATGTTTTATTTCAGCAACAAATTGATTTAAATTTTCAAAGGTACGTGAACGTCGTGCAAGAAAACGAACTCTTTTTAAAGAGTAAATTAAATAAAATAAAAAGTCCAACTATAAAATTTCAAGTCAAATCAAGTCGAAAATCTTTAAGAGGAAGCAAAATCCATAAGTCAAATCGGATTGAAATATCTCAGAAGTTGAATTCCCAGTCTTATTTTTCAGCTTTGCAATTCTGTAATAAACTACATGCTATATCGGCTCAGCAGCATTTTGAATTTTTTAAAGCAAGAAGCATTTGTTGCGAAAGGCTTGCCACGAGGCAGTTTATGTAGTTTTCTCTTCTGTTTATTGGCAGTATAGTGGAACTTGTCTAAATGTCAATGAAAATATATCGACTGGATTCAAAAGAAGTTAAAGGAAAAAATCTAGCATTTCAAGAAAAAAAAGGGATGTATTTCTTTTTAAATTTTTTTTCTTTTCTTTCCTAAGCACTCTACGCATCGGATGTAATGAATGAAAAAAAAAAAAAATAGGTACAACGGCTCATTATAGAAATTTTTTTTTAATCGAAATTTTATTTTCATTAAAAGTAACTATTTTATAATTTCTAATTAATATATTTTTTATTTATAATTTTCAAGACCCAACATTCATCACGTAATGTATTAAGGACATGAAAAAGTACCACGCATCTCTTCCAAAATAGCTAGATTACAATAGAAAAAAAATAAAACTCCATTCCTTCAACTTTTCATCTAGTATTCCTAATCGATAAGTCCACCATACAGAAAACGAAGTTGAGGCACCAATGTTAAATGACATTTCATATTATTATATGTCGTGGTCGGGAAAAGAGTTCTCTTTTTATTTGCAACCTTCTCGTACAACCAAACTAGGAAGTTAGGCAGGTTACTTTTAGCGGTAACTCGAAAGAAAAGAAAAAAAAAACTTCGCTTTTCTTCTATACTCTCGGTCCGAATTTCGTCACAATACGTATGTCAGGAAATGAAGCTTTCAGATGAGCATTTTATATTAAAAATCTCTTTTTTCGTTTCTTTCCAACAATATAAGATATAGAAGGGGTATAAAATACGACAGAAGGAGGAGGAATCCTTTACAGAAGTAAAAAAGAAATTTTTGTGTAACTCGTATTCACGAATATATCGCTATTTGGTGAATTTCAAAGCGATCTTCGAGTTGACATTTTTATCGTAAACTCCAAAACAGCTCTTTTAAAAAGAGCTCACTATCAGCCAACCACATCATTTGATTTATTTTTTTGTTAAATTGTACAAAATATGTAATAAGTTAATGACGTACTGGTTACACAATTCGCAGAATAATTTTCGGAATTTTGAAAATAAAAATGTTTAAAGATTTTACAGCTATGTTGTAAAACTCTCACGTATTCAACTACACCAATATTGGCGATAATCGTGCACAGTCACAATAAACCATTTTATTATACACCAGCAACGTCAAAGAATCGAGATAGAGCTTTGTAATTGAAAGCTCATGATACGCGTTTCAAATTACGAAGCTGTTATCTCTATTGGCTGTCGCATCGCGATAAACCTTCGACCCTAGATGAATTATACAACGTCAACTTCAACCTTATCAGCTGCGCCGATGCGGTGTGTTAATACATTAGCGTAGCTGGGTTTGAAACTGGACACATGCTGCTGGTCAACGCCTATAATTTCAAAAAAAAATTTCCTTTATGGTAGGCAACGTACTGGCAAATTTTATCTTTGTGTACATAACTTAATAATGTACCTGTATGTGTATACGAAGCGTTTCATTGCAATCGCACCACATGCAGATAGTGAGGGAAGCTATTTAAATTAGACACATGCATAGCAAGCAGTGGCAGATTTAGAAGAAAAGACCCAATCGGCAAATGAACAAATGAACCCTTTTTTTCTTTTTGCTCGTCGTAATCAAAAACATACATTGGTATCACAAAAAAGAAATACCTAACAACGTACCAAAAAAATCAAATAGGTAATTAACAGCATACATCGGTGCCACAAAATAAGGGCCCTTCCAGTCTAAAGCTCACCACCTCGGCTGGGGCCCACTCGATAATTGCTCATTTACCAACCCAGTCCGCCACTGATGGCAAGCCGTTCACTCATGTATTTGAAGGAGCTGAGATATGAAAATTGGAAAATAATTACATTTATGATGTTGATCAATGTTAAGAATTTTCATCTCGTGATCTATAATTGCGCATAAAAATAATATAGTGCTAATATATGGAACACGTGATAGTTTCACCAACATAAAATTAATGACCGTTGATGTAATAGATGAGAAGTATAAAGAAACGAATATCAAAAAAATTCCTTAAAAAGGTTAGAAGTTGGTCTGGAGCTTCTTCAAAAATTTTCAGAAACAAATATCAAAAAAATTCCTTAAAAAGGTTAGAAGTTGGTCTGGGGCTTCTTCAAAAATTTTCAAACGACAAAAAATGAGTCTTCTATGAAATAGAGAAGGTTGGACATCCTTAGCCCTACATACATTCAATATTGAGAGAATTTTTCATCGATCGCATTACAAAGGGCAAGAACAAACCATTACGACATCAAAGTCATTTTTTGAGGACCTAACTACCACAGTTTATCACAATCACATTGCCCATCACATATCACAATCACATTGCCCATCACACAGAAATTTTCAAAGGAAGCCTTTAATAGGGAAATTTTGAAGTATTTGACAATAATCTACACAGAACCATAGACAGGATATATTTATGGGATGAGATTTTAACGTATACGTTTTGTAGTTCTACAGGCAAGGTAAAGGGGAGAAGGAGAGTGGGCAGAATTTGTTTAGAGAGCATACATGTTTTCGATTCACAAAAAATTTATGAATGTAGTTCAAAAACGAATTTAAGAGGATGAAGAAATTTTTTATAATGATTCATATCTATTTTCATAGGAATTAGAATGATCATTTAATTAATTATTTAATAATGGAAAATTTAATAGTTTTTGAATTTATGAAATCTATTTCAGCGTACATTTACATGATAATTATCACTACAGAAAAATTATGCATTTAACAATACTTAAATTTTCAAGAAACTGAGCTCATATATGGGGGAAGGTTGGAGTGGCTATGCTTCAACGTGGCCTCCTTTAATCACGTGCCTGTTCATATCTCTTCCTTACACCCTCACTTGGATGCAATAAAACTATAATTATAACATATTCACTTGTTAGCAAAAAATAATATTATTTTCATTCATAATTCACGAAATAAAATTATCAAAATTTATCATTGCCACGAGTGAAATATTTTTAAAATTAGTTCAAATTTTTGAGAATGGCAACGAAACATTTTTTAAGGAAATAATAAAACAACACAAAAACTATAAATTACTACTACATAAGAATGTTCTTAGTTTTTTAATTAAATGCACGAAACAACCGAACAATTTTTGTTTTAGTGGATATTCTTAAATTCTCGAATTCCCGAAATATTGAAATAAATATTCGCACACACTGTAACCTCCTCTGGTTTATAAAAATACACCTCCAAACACGTCGTTAACTCGTAAATTCTATTACAACTTGAGAAATACGTGCTAGAATTATTTAACGCTGCGACGTTACTTCGGTTAATTAGTGCTGCTTTATTTCGTTAGTAATTGGCTTTCTTAAGACACGTTCGTTCGTTTCTACGCCCGGATCACGACATTAGAAAATGAAACTTTATACAGTTTTCGTTTCGCGTCTAACCTGCTCTTTTTACCATCAAAAAAATACCTCTACCTAGTCGGCTGAAACACAGCAGATAAAACCTCGTCCTCGACTTGGACGGAAAGTGAGGAAAAAACAGTTCCGAAATGTTACTCGAAGCGTCTAAAAACATCTTTGCAAGTTTCTCTTCTACGACGCTCTTCTTCGGTAATGATAAATAAAATGAAAGTTGCTACGCTGATAAAACAAATATTAAAACTTTGCCGAAAACCGCAACCTACCCGATATTAATTTTCACTTTTAATTTCGCTAGGCGCTAATTTAATTTACATTCGCGAGTTCGCCTCGCTGATGTAATTATTCGTTTACGAATTAACTTTTCGTCGGCGTAAACGAATATAGCAACTTCTATCGCTTTTCCACTCGGGTATCATGTTCACCTCTATTATGGCGACAAACGAGATAATGCTATTTCGAGATGTAGCCTAGATTCTGTAGTTGAAAAAGTTCTATGGAAACTGCACTTTTTGAATATAAAGGCTGATCTCATGGAAATGTACTTTGGAACGATCCAAGTTTACAGCGATTCTACTTCCAGTTTTTCGAGTTGGAGTGGTTAAAAGGTGCTCGGAGTTTCTGAAGAGTTCATATACTACATCAGAAATATTAAGAGTTCCGCAAAATTTTACTTTTAAATTTGAGCACAAATTCTCTTTTAAAATTCCACTTTATGATATATTAACACGGAATGAACTATAGAAACTTGAATTTTTGGTACATTGCCGGAAGTACCATGGTAAATACGATACTAAAATTTCCTATCAATGAAATAATTATTAATAAAAAATTTAAAAAATTTTTATAATTGAATTTTAAATTCAGTGCATTATTTCTGCCAGAGCTATTACAATAATTATTCTAGATAATAATTTAAATATAAATTTTTTTAATCCTTTAGGAAATGGAAATCCTATTCTTTATCAACATTTATTTTGATTTTTGGTCACCCAATTTTTTTTGCAAAATTTGATGATTTTTTTGCAAAATGTTTCTACGCCTCACTCAGGTATGACTTCCAAAAAGGAGAAAATTTCCCCAGAAATGGTTTTTGGCATCCAACTATCTACCTTCGTAAATATTATATTATGTTTTTTTTATAAAATATGCTACTCAAGCCCAAAAATCTTTCATCAGCTCAACATGTTTATTTTTGAAACTTTTCATATTTATCTCGATAGATAATATTTTTTTTAGAATTCAAAAAAAATAATGATAATAAATAATTTTGCATAATTAATTGATTATGACTACTGTAACCGCAATGAATGATTACAAAAAGTTTTGTTCTGAAGTATATTCAGAAATTTCTTACGCACTAAAAAAAATGTATGGCTAATAAAAAATCTCCCGCTCCTCATTACTTAAACTATAAATCTGCAGAACGTATATTCTAAAAAAAATGCATGTATGTATCCTAGCTACTACACCGACGCAGACTTTTGACATTCGGATTTCAATATGGGGTTGATATCGTTGGTAAGTAATCACCACAAGACCATGTAACAAAAATTGTAACTGCAATTGTCCACGACTATAAAAGAATATCTGGACCCTCCCTATGAGCAGGGGGTGGAATCAATTGACCTACGATGTCATATAATGGACTATGAGAAGGCACAACCACTAGATAACCTCATAAATTTCCTATTACAGATTTTTCTTCTTGAACAAAATTATGTCTCGCTGCTTCACCCAAAGGGGTAGGACCACACTGCATAAATGAAAAACAAGTTATTTCATATTTTGCCGGCTATAGTTTCACAATTCTCATATGGACCCTTTTTGAAAAAAAGGAAATCACCGAGCCATTAAGATAAAACATAATTTACAAATATAATAGACCACACCAAACTCCATAGCCTCAAAAATTCGAGAAAACGTTTTCAAAGAGCTCAAAATGTTCGAATGCAGTCAGACTTTAGGAATCACCTATTTTGGTCTAATACTAAATATTAATATCACAAGTTTCGAAATTTGCGTGTCGGACTCAGTCACGTATTTCAAAGTGTACATATAATTTATGAAGTTATTACACACTCGTCATAGCCTAGCATAACCCATTATGTGATATTTTTGGTTATTTGTTCTATATGCTACCCGATGGGAGGATCCGAATATTTTTTACAGTCATAAAAGTATTATTCGATGACCCACTACTAAGAAAGTTGGTACAAATCTATTAACTTAATTTTTTAGATTTTTCCACGCAAAAATCAATAACTACTAATTTTAAGATATTAGTAACGAAGTCCTAAGGTGATACACTTCGCAAAAAAGTTTGTTTCATTTAAATCCGAGTGTCAAATTTCGCTTAGTTTCCTTGAGAATTAAGAGAAATACTTTTCAAACTCTTGTATTTCGGACTCTTCAACAAGTAGGATAGGCAAATCATCATACATCAGCGTCAAATAAAAAGCAATGTATGCGATATGAAGGACCCATATTGAAATGAAACATCCTGTACGTAAAATTACATTCAATGTTCTGTTACTTTCGATTTACCATAAAAAATATTCAATTCGACTTTTTTTCCCCTTGTATACATATGATAATTGCTTTCTGACACGCATGGCGTAAACAACAGCTCTGCTTAAAAAAGTACTAAAAAGTGGAAAAAATCCAGTGATTTAGTGAACTTTTTCATATATTTAACATTTTACTAGTGCTATAAAACTGTTAAAGGAAAACTCCTAGCGAGAAATGACTTTTCCGTTACGAAATCGCGAAAAGTGAAGTTCGTGATGCCTTGTGCAACCTGTGCGGATAGTCAATTGGATATAACGAGGTAATAAGTGTGCATTATAAACTCATCCATTGTAATTAAATCATCATGAGTTCATAAAACTCAAGATGACAAAACATAAACAGCAGCGCGCTTCTAAGGGCGATGCTGCAAAATCTCCGGCTACAGTGGAGGCTCCACTACCAATAGAGCCGAAAACTTCAACAGTGACTCTGCCATTAGAACCCCATGTTGTGGTAATGAAAGCACAAATTGATTACGACGATGCTATGATTGAGAAATTCCAGAAAAATGCGATAATCAACCAAAATCTGGAGAAGAAATGCAAATAATCCCAGAGGAAAGCAGAATCGCCATGAATGATATAGCTAAAAATATAACTAAGGAACAACTACTTTAGGTTGGTACTAATAGTATTGAAAATATCACAGACTACATAAATGATGTTAAAATTGATACACGAATCAAAGAATTTATTCGTGAAAAGTTAACAGGTTCTTCAACAAGTAGGATAGGCAAACCATCATACATTAGCGTCAAATAAAAAGCATTGTATGTGATATGAAGGACCCATATTGAAATGAAACATCCTGTACGTAAAATTACATTCAATGTTCTGTTACTTTCGATTTACCATAAAAAATATTCAATTCAACTTTTTTTTCCTTGTATACATATGATGGAATACGTATATGCCTACTCTATTTCTTACTAATGTTTCTGGCATTTAGTATTAATATCCATGAATAGGGAGGGGTAAATTTATCTGGACCCAGTTGCCCGCAGGTGCTGGGCATGCGGCGGGCCCCGCAGGGGGTTGATGCCGGCGCATCAAATATATAATTTGTAATTGAAGGATTTAAGCTGCGCGGGCGCATCCACGGGGGCGGGTGCCAATATTATACTATATGAATGTACAAATAGAAATGTTGAAGACGCGTGAGTCCCCACGGGGTGGGCACAATTCGGTATTTTGAGATCTAAACAATTTTATATAAGTATTTGTAAAATATATTTTCAATAAAAGGCTTAAATCTGTAAAAAAATGACTGTATAGAAAATTAATTACTTTTTAATTTTCAACAAAAATATGTTTATTAATTTTTTTAGATACTGTGTAAACTAATACCAAAAACTGTCACTACACGTAAAGCTAGTTTAATCAAAGCTACAACCTGTTGAAGGTTGAAAATTGAAAGCTGTATAATTTGCTACCAATCATTTTACCTAGATAAATGCAGATTAACATTTTCTGATCTTAGAGTATATCATTTACTAAAAATAAGCTAAACTTTTTTTATCATGAATAAAATTAAAATAATTTTGTGGTATTATTTTTACTTCAAGTATAATATTTACGAAGACAGAAACCAAAAACCAATTTTTAAGGACGTTTCGGAGCCTATAGGGATCATACTTGAATATGCTATGTTATTCAACATGCACTCCCAACAAAGGGATTGGGTTCATAAATTTGAGGTTGAAATGTCGTGACTTCAAGAATTTAGGATACAATATGGAGGAACTTGGGCCATTCGAAATCACATTTTTGCAACTTTATTCCACACGTAGAACTATTTACACTTAAATGATATTTGCTCAAATCATCTAGACTAATGACTAAGAACTTTTATTTCAACCACGTACATTTCGAATGAAAATCGCATTTCAAAATCGAAATCTCGAACCAGAAAATCTACGATTGACGATATATCGAAAATACATTCAATAACGCCAGCTAGGTGTATGGGCACACGAGTTAAAAGGCTTTCGCGAAATTAACATAAAATTTTACGTTCGTGTAGTACTTTTCCGACGGTATCGAATTAGACGCCGTTGCATCGTTGGCGTACTAAAAAATTTAAATGTTCTCCATTTAATGTTATCGCGTATTTTTACTACCGTTGCTCGTTTTCCCCGGCCGAAGCTACTTCTGAATGTCTCCCCTTCGATTTTTCCGCGCCTTCGTCGCTATACCAGTGAAAGCAGTAAAAAAGAATACGTCTCTATTTGCGAGAACGACCGGAATCGTCGAAACGAAAATTACAACGCATAAAAATGGATTAAAACTGAAAAATTAATAAGCGCCGAGGAATTCTCGAATAGCTCGCTATATGGCTAATGCGGTTCCTTTTTTACCGACTGCGCTTCTTCGTATTAGTCTATATTCTTACGTACATTATTATCGTTCGTTCGTCATTTAACGAATTCATTTAATGAAGCGGACGTTCTCCGAAGGGTGCGATTATTACGCGATAAAAACGTGCTTTTCGTCGCTGAAATTCCCAATCAAGATTCAACCGCGGCTATAATTATGTATTTCTATATTCGAACCCATCCATATAACTGAACGAATACGTAAATAAATAATTCTCCGAACTAGGCGTAAAAAAATTATCGATTGTACCCTGACGTTTTGAAATTTACACCAACCTATATCCGCGTCCGTTTCATTTTAACTAATTACGTAATCGACGATACCATTTCAACGATTCGTCCTGCCGTGCAGATTTATTTAAATCGTATTACTATCGGCCCAAGTTTCGGAAAAAAAGAAGCAAAAAAAAAAGTCGAAATAACTACGAAACTTTTTACGAACATTTTTTCCCTTTTGAGCCAACTTTTCCACAACCAACCCCCTTCGCGATATTCACGATTTTTTTTCGAAATATTCCTATACAACGATTACTTCAACATGATTATGTTGAAAAAGAAAAACTTGCGAGTTCGACTTGACGGTGTAATAGAGGAGAATATTCCGGCTTCGTACTTAAAAAGAATTTTTTGTTCGCTCATCTAAATTTTAAATTTGTTTAACGCCGATGTTAACGCCAACTTTGTTGAAGGTTTGTTTGAGAAACATAAAAAAAAAACTTTTTATATTGATCTAAATGACCCGACCAATCAGTAAAATTCGGCGTATTTTTCTAATTACGCTCGACGAATCACCACTGCTACAGATACCCTGCGTTTCTAATTTATAAATAAGACGTTCGTTCGTTGCGAAATCGAAAATCCGGAAGGCTTTTCGGCCGTGAATATTTAATTAAATCTTTTCCTCGTATTTTTGATATTTAGCTCGACGAAAAACAAAAGAACTATAATTATATTCCGCCGTAGTCGTAACGAACCAGTATTATAAAATTGATCCGTAATTTTTTTCGCGTCAAATTCATGGACTAAAATTTGAAAACGCCAAACAAAATCTTTTTATTCATCCGACAGTCAAAATTGGATAATCGAGATTCAGTTTTTTTTTTTTTTTTTTTGTAAAAAAAAAATTAAACCATAAATAAAATCATAAAGTATGTATGAAGAAGATCATCTTATCTTTGCCTGTTCTCGACGACTAAAAACTGGGTATATTCGAACCGTAGCAGGGTGGTACTCAGCATATGCTTCATAAGCAAACCACTCGAGTCTTAAAATGCGAACTTCTTCAGTTAGGGACCTTTTTTTTTTGGTATAAAAGACGTATGACGATATGAAAAGAATAGAAATAATGAAACAAAACAAAAATATGTAAGAGATTCATCTATATGTGATCATATACTAAACCAATAATTCTTATGAAAAAGGAAGTCTAGGAGTTCTATCACCGAAGTAATAAGGAGACGTAGTTCCAGCAACTAAAATAAAACAAAAATAAAAAAAAGGCATTGTTCAGTGAATCTTAGCACGAAAAGGGACATTTCAGAGATTGATTGCAGGCAATCATTTTTTCAGGGAATGTTAAAGAAAACAACGCAAATTCCCTTTGGGGTTAAAGCAGTCCAAAATTTTCTTAACCAGTTATAATACGAAATAGAAGGTGTAGCGTATTCGTTTTTAGTGCAAATTTTTCATTTTTAATATTTTAGTTCTTCAAGTTGAATAAGCAAAGTATTTATGTATTTTCCAAATGAAAATTTTTTAATTTCATTTTTAAATAGAAAATGAATCATTTTTTGAAAATTAATTTATTATAATTGAATAAACAGCGATTAAAAATTAACTATTAATTAATTTTTTCATAAATACTATGCACTTCGTGGCCCAACCCCCGCCACATTCCTCGCTTCGCTCGGATTGCCTACTCGCCCGTTTGGGGCTCGCAATAAAAATTAAATACTGCACAACCCAATTTATTCTTATTGTTAAACCCACTAAGAGTTCTTCCTTCCAGGATGAGCTCGCCCCTTTATGCCTTTGTATACCTACCATACTAAACAATTTTACGACTTTACTCTTGCCCATGTACAATGCTAGTGTGACCAATTTAGCATAATTATGCCAAATTTAGCATAATTAAAAGTCGATTTAGCATCAAAATTTTTGGATTTAGCCTTGCATCATTTTTAGCATAACTGGTTCCAAATTTTAGCATAAATATCTATAATTTAGCATTTTTTTTTCAAATATGTGAATACTGATTTGCAAATTGTAATCAGCGCCCCACACTATGAAATAAAGAACCTTGAAACATTGTGGTGTTGTGCTGTGGCTGTCTGGTCTAGGTTTATGGAGTATTTATAATGACTGTTCTATGTTCTAATTGGTCATACGTCACGCCTGTAACAACCAATCAGCAAGTTGGAATGTGGTAAATTTACCCCGACTAACTCTTAAAATAAGAACACAAATGAGCTGATGATTCAAATCACAAACGAATTTTAGTCGTTCACTGAAAACTGAACGACACTGTTTAGGAAGGTAGAAATGAAACTACCTACATTTTATCACATTCTAGCGTTATGATTGGTCATTACGCGCGTAACATATGACCAATTAGAACATAGACCAGTCATTATAAATACTCTATATCTATATTATACATATTATTTTTATCTGTGATTTTGAACCACATGCTGATTTGTAAATTCCTTCGAAAACAACAAACAACTTATTACTTGAGTATACTATAACTAGCAAGTTAGCAACAACCAACAACCATGTGTTGATATCGACATATCACAAAAAATTAAGGAACATTTTTCGGCATAATTTTTTAACGCTCAAGGTTTTCAAAGTTGGAATAATTTGGCATAATTTTAAGTCTTTAAAATCGGCGGTAAAAATTTACCCCTTTCTTGCAAAACGTTTAAATTGAACATAGACTGGTAAATATTGGATAAAAATTCTAGCATAATTTTTTTGGGCTTTTGGAATAATTTAGCATCATTTTTTGGTAGAGTTGGAATAAGTATATTTTTTTCAGTTGGTCACACTGACAATGCGTTTATTAAAATTTACAACCCTCTTTCTCCTTTGTACACCTTCTATCCTTTATATACCCTTTATACCTCCTATTCAAAACAAGGATGCGCGCGCATCTCAAAACCGATTCCATTTTGATTTTAATATATGGAGAGATAAGTGTCTATTAAGAAAAAAGATTTCATTCATATAATTATATAAGTGCGCTAAATACAATAATGAACTTGTTTTTCATCCCTGACCAAGTGATCATTCTGTAGCTCCTTAGCCCACTTCTCTACCATTTGGTTACAAAAATCGAAGATTCAGCAAGAGTACTTTTCTTGGAATAATTTTTGCTTTATTTAATTTAATACGAAAGATATTTGAATTACTTTCATATATGTCTAAATTTTCACGTCTTTTTTATCCGAGTTGATATGGAATAAACCAACAAGAAAACATAGTTTTTTCGAAGTAATTATCAAATTATTGTCTTCAAACAGTTGGGAGCTACGACAGTTAAAAGAGGAGAGCATAAGCTATTGAGAACCTGTGCAGCACACGCCACGAAATATTTGAAAAAAGAGGAAAAGCAATTTTTTTCCCGACACACATCCTGCCCCCCTACCCGCTTCCCACAGGATCGAGTTCAAAGGGACCAATAATTGATATCATGAGTTTATTTAAAACAGGGTGTCTACTAAATAACAAAATCGACATTTCGTACCTTTTTCGGTCTCTAAATTTTTTTTCCGGGTGAATAAATTTACGTTCCCCACCCCCACTACTCTCAAAGAAGATAGATGGCGTTTCGCACTACATTATAAATATTTACATACAAAATAACAAAAGGAACAACATACTAAATTTCGTAACTTTTCGCATTTTTTGTACCCAGTAGACACCATGTAAAAGCTCTTTTAATGAGCTTTCTGAACAAGTAAGCCAACAATTGTAGAAAATTACTTTCCGACGACAAAGAATTTCAATACTTCGAAACAACACATTTTAAAGCGTACCATAGCATAGCATCTAAAGATCGATTTTTGGAATTCATTTTAAAAATGAACTACTTGCAAACAAAAAAATTCAACAAGTATAAAATTATTCGTTACCCCAAATTTCTAAAAAAAAAAAAAAAAAAAAATGTTTTTTGTATGGTACCCCTATATTACCACAATATGCTCAGCAACTTCATTTCTTTTTCGAAAGATCCAATTTTCATAGGATATAAAAATATTGTTGAAAATCTTCTAGATTATCATCACAAGATTCGTTCTACTTTGATTCAAAGAATCAAACCTGCCTTCCCTAACACAAACATTTACCGTTATTACTACCTATTACGCACATACAAACCAAACCGATTTTACAATAATATACAACCGCTAAAAAGTTATACTTGGCGTGCTGATTAAAAGTAAGTGATTAGATTAATCAACAAAAAGATTCCTTCGAAATTATAAACGACAAAATTACGCGAGATATTTCCTCAAATCATATAAACGTTGTAATATTACAATTATTATAAACAAATTACAAAATGCCCGAGGAAAAAGGAGACACTTCGGAAATGGATACATCAGGAGAAGATATTAGTATAACTGTGAGTTAAACTAAAACGTATTACAATGCTCTGAGTTCTTGTTATTATTTTCATTGTTTAAATCGCATACATCGATCTCATAGTGACCCACTTTCTAAATTTTTATTCGCCTGATTTTTAAAAACATCAAAATACCTATTACAAATTTTGGTTGTGTATAAGAGGCTATTTTATACACAACCTACTCATTAGTTCGTCAAACGATGAACTAACAAACCTGTTTGGTTTCGTTAACCGAGATAATAATATCTTAAAATTACATCCTTCATTTTGAAAATAACATGAAAATAAATATACGAAATAATTCTAAAAAAGTCAAAATATGGTAACTCTATCTATCAGGTAATTAGAAAAATATATACAACGTAAAAACTTGACCACCTACGTAACATGCGCACGACGAGCCAATATAACGGTCCGGTTAAGGGATGAGTCACCCCGAAGTGACGAAGCAAGTAAGTGGTACAGTTTTACACATGAAAGTTATCTTAGTTCAACAGTGTACGAAACGAAATAAATATATTGGTTTTTAAGTTGTGAACACGAAAATTATTAATTTACTACATCAAATTAAACAAAACCAATTTATTTTCAGGTAATGGAAATCAAAATCAAATTAGGGAAGCTGGTGTTGAAGACCAATGATGCCGATAGTAACGATATTATCAGTTAATTTTTGAATTTATCCTTTTTTTCTTTAGTTATTATCTTGAACTGCCTTAAATACATAATTATTTCTATACATCTTATTATTTTTATTTTATTAGATACAAATGTTTTAATCGTGTTGTCTCATGTTGAATAGTTAGGTAAGAGTATTGCACGCTTCCACATACTAACTTCAGGCGTCGCTTCCCCCCCCCTTGACGTAAAAAAGACCTAGTAAGTTCTATAGGTGGTTCGTTCAGGATACCTAGTCTATTATTTTACGTCAAATATGTTCACATGGAATAACTGCTACAAAGCGAAATTTCTCATTCATCAAGCAGTTGAGTCAATGTCAATATCTGCTGCTTTCTTCGATTATTTTCAAACTTAAAAATGATCAAGATGAGTATAAAATAAATGACAGACGGTGCTTGCCTAGAGAGTAGTCCTCATCAGTACCTATAGAAAATGAAGGTACCGTGATACCTTCTTATGGAACACTAAAAAGAATCGTTCAATAATTCTGTGAGAAAAATTAAAAAACGAATTGTTATTTAATCAAAAAATAAACACAAATATATATTTTTAAACGAGCTTCAATTTCTTATCATGGAGGGTAGACTAACAGCGCGAAAAGCCCCTTATACGAAGTCTGCCTGGCAGCGTATGAAAAGCTAAGCATGGCTCTGAATTCCAGAACGTGTTATCGGATAACAAATTGAAAACCGTGCCCCACGACGCTTACCTTTCGAAAAATTAATAATTTAAATTAAATTTTCCCTTTTTCTTTTCAAAGCGATCCCAAAAACGTGGCGTATTTACGTAGAAATATTTTCTTTAAAAATTAAACGATGACACCGGTTAAATTGAACGTTAAATAAGCATAAAATAAAAAATGAAACCTTTTAGCAAGCAAAAAGTGAGATACAACATTTGAAAAATTATTCCTAGCAGAAAAAAAAACTCGAAAACATCGGAGCTCGCGTATTTAAAGACACAGCTTTTAGCTTCCATTTTCCGTTTCAATTTATTACCGTTTATCAGATTAAAAAAATTTCTCCGTATACTATTTCAATACACCGAGGTTTTTTTCATTCACTTTTCCGCGTGTACAAATACACACCGCAACTCGTTACATTTTTTTCCATCTCGCTATTTAAATATTTAACGATAATTGCGTTTTAGTATTCCGCTCGACGACATTCAAGAATCAACAGATGATTAACAAACCGTGAAATTTGCCAACCAGCTTTTTACTCGTAACAACGAATCAAACTGCTAGAAGAATTTCTTTTGTCGATCCACTCATTCCGTTCGTTTTTGCGACTTTCCGTATACGACTGTAGGTACATATTTGCCATAAACGTCAACTGGAGAACGAAAACTTTTGGTCAGTTGATTAATTAACCCTCGCTCGTACTCTGTTACCGTACACTGTTATAGCGCGCCATTTTGAAAATTCAACCATTTCCATCGGATTGTTGAAAGAATTAAAACGCAAAACGGACTCGACTATTTTTTACTTCACTCTAATGCGATTATATTTAGGATTCGCACGATCGGCGAAACTTTTTTTGCACTATTTATCAATCTTTCGTTAAGACGGTGATTTTCGTGCCTTTTATTCAACTGTTGGATGATTTTAATTTTTTATTATTATTAATAAAACAGATATAAGAACCTACCTAATTATCTGGCATATGAAAAAGAAATAAAACAGAAATTGAACAAATTAAAAAAAAAAATCAAGACGCAAAAAATTGGTATACAACATGAATTAGGGAATGAAAATAATGCTTACATAAATACAAAAGAAGAATGAAATTAAGTAGACAAACAAAAAAATAATTACAGAAGTGAATGAAAAAATAAATTTACGAATAATGAGAAAAATAAAGAAATGAATAATTTACCAACAGACAGCAGAATAACAAAAAAAAAAAAACTAATAAATTTTTTCATCAAGTACTCCATTTCATTTCTTCTTTTTTTAATTGATGATGAGCAAACAAAAATGATGTACTTGAACTCGTCTCAAAATTTAATAAAAAAAAATTAACACTCAATTTTATTTCATTTCGAATTGATGTGCAAATCAAATTCATGTATTTCATGATAAATCACTAATAAATGCGTATACATCATGTTCATAAGCTCACAGTAGCGTACGAAACGATATCGTGAATTTCTTAATTTTTCAAGTACAATTCTCATTTGTCCTTTTAAAAACTTTTTAATTATG
>CM019753.1:8841593-9021593 GCA_009761765.1 Phenacoccus solenopsis
ACTCGAACACGCGTCCCACCAGATGGCATCTGCGCGACGATAAATCTACGCCGTATATCTCCGCAGCCGAAACCACGCGTTACACGCTACGAAGGTGACAAAATTACTCGTAAATACGGCGTTAAAAAATTACTATACTTTGCCGTTTAAACGCGCCTCTACCTCAGTTACGCGGCTAAAAAGAAGAGAAAAAATAGCGCACGGTATTTCGCGTATAACCGTTATTTTATAATGAAGATGAAGTGTAAAGTACTCGGTACTAGAAACAAAGTGCTGGCATTTTTTAACGCTTCTCCGCTATGCATAGTTGCGGGTTATATACGCGACGACGAAGCAGAGAGGCAACCCGAACCGAACGCTGCCGTCGCCCGTGCTTTTGTTAGTAATCGTTAAGCTTCACACTAATTAATTCCTATACCCCCTTTTTAATCGGGCCGTTTCCTAAACAAGCCATACCCTCGTGCTCGCGCGCACAACGCTCCCGAAACCCTCTACCTATACAGTAATTAACGGCTAAATTAATTTAAGCCACCCGTTAAATTAAATTTCCTCGAGAAAACTTTCCGCACCTTCGATGAACGCGCAGATTTCTCCCATAGTGAAACGGATTTACACGACCGCGCCAACCTGCCGTATGTTTAGCCGATTCACGAACTTTCATCGCGGCTGTTTTAGGGTATAAATTCACCTTCTAGACTTATACGAAGTCTTTAACGCGGATATTTCATTTGATATTCAAGCGATTAAGAATTACTCACTGGTTTTTTTTAAAAAAAAAAATCTCGTTATTACACATTTTCAGCTATAAGGAGAAATTTACGAAAAATCCGCAAATTCTTGCTTCTTTAAGGAAATTACAAGTAAATTACAAGTGAATAACGAGTAAATTACAGACATATTACCGGTAAATTACAGATGTATTACCGGTAAATTACAGACATATTACCGGTAAATTACTTATGCATTACCAGTAAATTACCAATGTGTTACAGGTAAATTACCCATAATTTACAATCAATTTACCGGTAAATTACCAAATCTGATAAGTTTTTCAAATTTTCGCAATTTTTTTCAATAAAGATTTATAGCTAACCTTGGGAAATTTTTCGCTTAGTCCTCAAAACTAAATATTTTCACAACAAAATTTCTAAGAACAAATAGAATATTATATTGTTCGGCAAACACATTTATTCTCAGTTTAATTCATTAAAAAATTCATTATTTTAATGTTTTTATTTCACAAAAAAAAAATATAAAAAAAGATTTTTTCACAGTAGGTACATAGCTTATTTAAATTAAAATTTTTTTTCTATAGCAAATGGACAATTAGCCAAAAAAATTCCCATCCAGCGATATTCTTATGGTATGGACTTGGTCAAGTTATCTCCTATACCTACGAGGATACTTAGCAATTTCGTGATACTTAAATTCTTGACGATTGCTATAACAACAGAAAATTCCTATCAAGACGACTACCTTTATTTTACGGTATTTTATCGCAAAGACTTGAAGGCTTGTTTGTTCATCCATATGCATTCATGAAACTGTTTCTAATCCAAGGGGTCTATATTCCTGAGAAATTGCAATCGGTGTTCTGTTACTCCCATTGATTTCGGGAATATACTCCTGGATCGAAATAGTTTTATACATTTGTGCATAATTGAATGAAAATAATCAAAAGAGAAAGAGATGATTTACTGTACTTAGATGCTGAGCAAAAATAATTTTCCAAACTTGGTACACAAGTGAATGATAATGTAATAAAGCGCAAGCTTCATTTATTAACTAACTTGACGAAAAAAATCAATTTAACGATCAACTGAAGTTCATTCCTTGACTATGAGCAACTCATTCTATTCCTATATTTTCATCTTTACTGTCATCGTCCCCTTTCAATTGCCTGTCATCTCATCACCACTACAAACTATTACACACCTCATTGAAAACCAGACAAGTCAATGGTCATGATATCATATTATTAAATTTTTCCAATACCCGTTCAAGCGTATGGGTAAATGAAAGCAGAACGCAACCCTATGGAAGTTTGTTATTTGATGATTCGATTAAGACACCGCGGGATCTTCATTTTCTGCCAACTGGGCATATTCCTGCCGATTCTCACGATGGGGCACGTTCTGAGGCGTTGAAAATACGCTGAACACCCGGTCATTAATCTGAATTCCAACTATTTGCCGATTCAGATATCAGACGAACACCGACGATGGAAAACCATGGTGACATCGACTACGCTGCAACCAGGATATGAAACGGAATCAGCGGAAAAATCACTGAAATCAACGAACCGCATTACCGAGCTCGCAGAAAATCGACGTTGAAAATGCGATCTCCCTTTTTCCAAATAGAATTACCCGCGGAGTCTGGTATAACGCATAAAGCTGCGAAATATGGTTGAAGAGCGTCACAAAAAGGGACATACTTTTATTAAATGCGCGCGCGTAAATATTATAAAAAATATTTATACGCGGTTTCCTCCTATACCTATATTTTTCCCTCTATATTTTCATATTTTTCCCAACACCGTAACATATAGGTGTTTTCCGCACCCCATTACGCTAACAAATTTCAATTTCCCGTCGTCAAATTCCGCGCGTAGTAGAGTTGCGTGACCGGCCCCTTCGCTCCGCCATTCCAGTTACGATGAAGTTTGTCATTTATTTAGACGGTCTTTTGATCGGTTAAGCGTTTAGGTGAGGAGAGAGCAGCTGTCGCGGTCGTATTGCCGGTGCCTCGGTATACTATCTAATTTGAATATATCTGCCAGCCCTTTCTGTGTCAACCTAAATTGCCGCCTATTATAATTTGCTTTTCCCTTTTTCTCTGACAGTACTTTTAAAAAAACTCGGTCTTCTAAAAAAATGCGTCCATTCGTTTAATTCGAATTGATTCGTCTTCGCTTTCTGCACACTTTAAATTCGTACGACAAATAGGAACTAGCGTTTTATACGTACAACGTGTTTGACGAAAAGATGATAAGATGTAATCGAGTACAAGTACTAATGAGAAAAAAAGTTATATAAGCATATTTCATATGATCGAAATTGAAGGATTTAGAAGAGCTAAAAAATGTGATTAAATATCATAACAGCGTATAAACTAAAAATCTCCGAAATTAAAAAAACCTACAAGTGGATCCTATTGAACCTGACATCAGTAACAAAAAGTATACAGTACATCTGTTAGCTATCAGCATTATGGCGGTAGGAATAGTTGATATGAAGTATTATTTTTTTGTAGTAGTGGGGTCTAGGGAGGGAATTTTGTGGACTATACCTCCAATAAAATTTGATTTTCTGAAGATTCATTTACCCAATATAAACAAGTTCAGAATTCCATCTTAGAGAAGAAATAGGTAACAATCAGAGCTAGCGTGAGGGAGGGGCAAGGGGGAAGATGTATATTTCAGATTTTAAAAATGTTCACAATTTTAATTAATTAATTATTTATTTATTTATTTATCATGATAAATGGCTTCAACCAGTATGGATGAAGTTATGTATAATTTTATCTTCGAAATAAAACTCATTAATTAATATTGCCCATTGAGGGTTCATTCTGAAACTTAAACATTTGTAGTCACCCTTCTCCCGACCCCTCTTTCCCCATTAGGTAAGCTGTAATAGCTTACCTCTTTATTAAAAACTCAGCTAAAAATTCTGAAAACTAAAACCAAATTTTTTCCCTTTAAATTGCTTCGAAATTTTTAATGCAAATAAGAGAAAATTGATAAGAAAAGCCCAGAAATTATTTTCGCCCAAGGTCGAATTCTATCTTTCCCTGGCCTTGGCAACAGATATTCATGAAGGTAAATTTCTGACATAATTACATTATTTTACAACTTGAAAATTTTTATTGTTTTACGAACTCAAAAATTTTCTATTCCCAAGTAAAGTAAACGACCCAGTGGTGGCCACTTTAACAATGAAAATTGAGGATAAAATTCATATTGCAATTGTTAATCATGGTGATTGCCTTTAATTCTGCACAGAGCAGGGTTTCAAGTTTTTTAAAAATTGGGACCTATTATCGAGCTTTTTTAAATTTTGTGAAGTCATTCTTTGGTTCTAGTATAGATAATGGCTACTTCTTACCCTCATTATTCCAGTATTTGACATTCGTTTTTTTTTTTTTTTTTTTTTTTTTTTTTTTTTTTTATTGAACAGCACAATAAAAAATTATTGTATTTTGTATTTTTGTGGTTAATATCAATTTTTTTACTGGGTTCACGTCTTTTTTTCTCATGATGAAATTAAATTTTTCAATTTATTAAAATTATATTTTCTATATTATTACATATAAAACTGAATATATACATGCAATCTGTGAAAATAGAAGGTTCGGAAAAGAGACGCGATGAAAATGGGAACAAGTCAATTTTTTCAGCTACTGAAATTACCCAGCACAAGCTTACCGTGCGTACACCTCATTGCCATAATATCAGCCTACTGTAAACAAATAATATGCACCGAGTAATTGCATAGAGCGCACAGTTCGCAATTATCACTGCATTGTTAAACGCGATACTGGGCAGTTTTGTCGTTATTACATAATTTTAAATATTTTTTCGAATCACTCGAATAGCTAATTTCATTTTGTAAAGAAAAATACCTAATTACGACCGGCACCACAATTACGCGAGCAAATAAAGAAATTAACGTGCACCCATACCACGCGTATATCGACCTCGAAATTACTACATATGTCCGTTTTTTCGATACCGTGATCGTACTAATAAGCACTCCTTTTTCGACTTCTCGTCTCGTGGAAAAGAGAAGAAAAATAAACATGGAAAAAAAACCGCGATTAAACACTTCCACGGTTCGCAATACTCACGCCAAATGACACGCACACGACGCTCGATCAATATTCCGAAGAGTAAAATCAACTCGCCAAGAACAAAAGCTCACCATCCCTTCGTGATGTTGTAAATTTTCGCACCGTTTCGTACACGTACCAGCGTGTATTACACGCACACATCATCCAGCCTGGGTCTATTCATCGCGAAAATAGCTCGTAAATTTTAATGAGCAACTACCTTTGGGAATATCGCGTATCTGGCCGATTAAAAGATTAAACTGCTGAACAATATTTTGTGGAAACTTGTTACGTGCTTTTGTCTTGTCTACGAAACCCATCGGTTTCCTGTACCGAGTCCGCAGTTTGAGGTTCGATTTTAGCGCGAAAAAATCGTCGAATCATTTTGCACTTTTTATTTACAACATTAAACGTTCAAATATGCCAAGTGCGCAGCTCTGAAGTATGCGAGCAGGGTTGCCAAAAGCGAGGTTAACGTATTCGGTTCACTCTCGGTTCGTCGTTTATTCCTTCGTGCCTGGTTTATGGTGGCGCGTTTCTTTTGAAAATGCTATACAGTGGGTTTTTTCTCTCCGGTGTATTTTTCGCGCGTTGAATTGCACGACCCCTCGGTAAATTAGACAAGCGAATAATGGCATTCCATCGGCGTTCTCATTATTAGCAATGGTTTTAACAACGAATTCCGCCCTCTAATTACGAATAAGTACACCTAGAAATTCTCCGCTTCTTTCCGGCCTTTCTTATATAATGCACTAACTTGCAGTTTAATATTATAATAGGCGACGTTGTCGCATCTACCACGCAGGATTGTTTTTTTCTTTAATTCAATCTGGAATCGTGAACGGATATATTCGCGCGAGGAATTTTAGGGTGAGCCCTTCGTACGCCAAATGCAAATATAATACGAAATATGTGATTCGTGATAGGAGTGTTTCTTCGTCGTCATCCCTATGCATAGATGCAAACTGGTAGGACTGAAGATCGCGTCGGTATTAAATAAAAATGAAGATATAAGAAATTCCAATTCTTCCTCACCCTCTATCCCCTCCAATATTCCATGATACAGTGGCCGAGGTAAATTACCGAATTCTAAGAACACGTGACAGCGTGAAAAAAATACGCAAATTGACAACGATATACACGATCATCCCCAAATAATTACGTTTACCATCTCTCCCCCCTCTTATTTCTTCGATAATATCTGAACAAGGGTTACTTTCCTTTTTATCAATCCCCCAACGGTCGTTGTTTATAACTAAAACATCGTCTAATTTTCGACCAAGCCGCGTTACCACCGAATATTTAATCTGATCGCGTTTCCACGCTATATAATTAGATGGCCACCGTCGTTACCCTGTGATCGTCTTGTATCAATTCATAACCGTTTCTTCGTCTTGTCAACGGTTCCCCTTCAGCTTGAAAACTTTTTCCAAACAGTCGAGTTAATCGATGTTAAATTAAAAATTTAATATTTCATCGACTAAGTTGAAATTTTAAACGATTAACTCGGCGTTTGATACTTCGACACCTGTTTACCACGTTTAGCTTTACCATTGATATAATTCTGGGGGTATAATTATTTTCCAATTTTTACCTCACCAAGGCACCACAAGCATTAGCTTTTCCAACGAGCATCAATTATCACTTCACTAACTTGATAAATATTTAATATCGAAATTTCTGAACATAGTCGATCGTACACTTGGGGTTATACAATATACACAAGACACGTGAAACTTTTACCTTCAACGTCCACTTCATTAGGCATGAGATTCCTTCCACTTGTTTCATTATTATTAGGTTCAAGAGTAAACGTATGTTTTTAGCCGCCAGTTTTCTATGTAAGCTTCGAGCTAGCAAATAGTTGGTGTATGGTACAAGCGTGATGATTGAAACCTGCATATCTAAGTTCTCTTAGAATTTCCTCATTGTCGTATCAAGGTATTTCATCGCAGCTAGACTGTCTCGGTTGTAAGATAAGATGGACATTCTGTCTCAAAATGCTGACACATTGAATTCAACGTTATATAGGCATAAATAAAACGAACTACAGCCAGAGATATTATCATTGGCACCAATGTTTTATATTATTTAAATGAAAGTAGGTATTCTAACCATCAACGCGAATTTTTATGAATAGCTTTTCTTCAACATATCAGAACCTGAGGATAAATTTTCGAACACGAGAGATAGATTGTTACGGGGTAAGCTTCCTATAATGAGGTATGGAGATTCAATTTTTATGCCTTAAAAATTTTTGTAATTGGAATTGCATTTATTTTTATTAATTGATTTTTTTTTAATTCCAGAAAAATTGGAAATGCAGGACAGAAAATTAGTCTGGCTATCCTCGCCTCTGATTATACTAGTAAGATAAACTTGAATACCAAATAAAACGTTATCTGAACCACGAAGAATTCGCAAATATCTATACGAAATTACATCTTTGGTGAAATTAATGGAATTTGAGCGATTTTCATTTTAAAATCGTTTTATATTGGAAGAAGACTAGAGCGTGTTAATGTGCGTTAACATTTAGAGTGATAAATGAAATTTTTAAATAATAAATAAATAAATAAAATGATATGTATCTACAGGTATTAGTGATAAATCTGAAAACTAATCATAAAATAAAATAATTTGTATTCGATTTATAGGTATACTTAATACTATGTATGGGCATTATTATTATTTTTTTTTTTTTGCTAACTCAGTTAAAGATTTAAATTTTTCAAAACATCTTAAATTCAATCAGGAATTGTTATTGTTGTTGTTGTTGTTGTTTCTTGCTGAAATGAACTAACTGTGATAAAAATTGAAATTTGTCAACTGTTCTTTTATCAGCGAAAATTATGTCTAGCTGAACTTGTAATTAATCTTTTTTTATTTCCAAAATAATGTGTTGTTGTTTTTTTTACTACAATAAATAAATTATCATAAAAATAAGTATCTGTTGCAATCGTCATTACATGTGATTAAATTTATCATTTACTTGAAGACAACTCCAAAAAAAATAATAATAATACATAATAAAAAAATGAATGGAATTCTATTCAAAAAGCTTTTCATTTCTTCATTTTAGTGTTTTCCTCATACAAGGGGGAATAATTTAGGCCCATAGTCAGTAATCCACTCAAGTATTGGAGCAGACTAAGCTAAATACTAAGCTCTAAAGGTAACTTGATAACTAAAAAGTTATATAACAAAAATCACAAATTGTTTCACTTTGGTGAGTCAAGTTTTATTTTTTTTTGTGTAAGATATTTTCAATTAAATAAAAAAGCGAAAGTTACTTATTTTAAAATATCATACGCAATTCATTAAAAAAAATAAAAATAAAATTAAAGCTCCTGAAGAAAACAAAAACTTTTCTGGCATACCTTGGCCTCACCAAAAGGAATCCTCACTATTATTTCAATGTTCTTACATGAGATCAGACATCTACACCATACCCCATTTCAATGCCATCATATTCCAAACTTATCATCCACAAATCATCATACAACATGAAGCAGTCCAAGGATTAACATGACTGCACTATAAGCACTGTAGGACATACCTCGCCTCTAAATCACAATAATTCGACAATAGATCACACGTGCGATTACCTAATCACCTTGATATATAATTATTAGGCTCCCACACCTTATGGATTGATACACCAAAACCAAAATCAACAAACCATCAATATGCAAATACCCTACACTGGAACCTAGCCATCCAGTAGGATGAAGAAAAATTCGCCATACCGTAATAAAATAAATCATACTAATCACAACCCAATATTAGCTTTAGAATATTAAATGCAACTCGATGCCAAACATTCATCTATATTTCTGCTCTTCCAGCTGTTATATACGCGACGAATGAAGTGCCGATGAAAAGATTATGAATAATTGGAACAAAATAGCAATAAAAGCAACCGAATACCTATAAAATGGATCGAGTAAAATTTACGATGTTGGCGCGTTAATACGCGAATTTAAATAAAGATTCAGTTTTTATGGCTTTTACATGAAGTATGAAGAAGCGAAATATTTTTGACGTAGCGAGTTAACACTGGTAACTTTTTACCTGTGTGCTGTTGTCGGTTTCTATTTGTTGTCTTATCAGATTTTTCTCTATTGCGAGACATTATTTTATCACGAAGCGGTATTTTCTCCTTATTTGTATACGTGGTCGCTGATCGCTGATTCATTTACCCCAAATATTTATACATTTTTAGAAGAAGAATAGAAAAGTGGGCATTTTTTGCCTCCTCAAAAGTGATAGTAGAGAAATCTATTTTTTTTCAGAGTGCCCCCACGGGGGGGTGCTATATATATTTGTATATTTATTCTTAAAAAACTAAACTTTATGTAAAATATTATTTTAATAAAAGGCTTAAATCTGTTGAAAAAATATTTTATGTTTTCATGCTATTTTGTTCACTGTATAGGTACCTATATAATTTTTATCAGCTTCAAATATTTGTGTAATTTTTCTGCAAAATAAAAATTGATTTCTTTGATAAGTTAATAGAAAATGGAGGAAGAATAAATATAATGCGTGAGATCAGCAATCTTCATTTTTCTCCTTCATCCCTCAACAATTTGTACAAGTATAGGCGTTTATGATTTCAATATAAATTTAACAATTTTATTCATCAACACACTTTCTTAAAACCTCAAAATTATGGACTAAAATCTAAAATCCACCCTTACTGTCCTGTAATTAACAGATACACAGGCGTGATAATCTTGGCAATTACATACGCCAGTATAAATAAATTAATAAAAAAAAAAAAAAAAAAAAAAAAAAAAACAAACTGAGATATTTCATCCCTCTAAGGATCAAATCAACATAAAACGCTTAGGTATCATTTTTTTTTCTGTTTCACTATTACCTGTATGAATAATTTGCAGAAATGTATATAAATCATTTTCAAAAGAAATTCAAGATTTACAGAAATATTTCAAGGAGTCTGCGAAGCGTGAACCAAAATGACACCTGTCTAAATATTCACTTTGAAATGTGTTTTCGACATCAGACAGATTTTCGTAATAGGTGTTTTCCACCCTTCAAAGAAAATTTATTCGGTTGCCAAAGCCGAAATGCGATTAATTCGCAAACTGAAATTATTAGAATATTTTTAATCACCTATCGAAACCAGAAGACTTCTCAATAAAGGTATTTAAATAAACAGCAATACGTTAAAGTTAATGACTTTCCAATGCATCACTATAAACACAAAGTACTGTAGAATAATTAAATAACACCGATGATCAATAATTTTCCTCATTCGATAAAAAAATCTAAAATATTAAATTTAATGTAGTTCAACACCTTGGAACTAACATTTACCACCAAACTTCACTTCTCTTTCCACTGCTCATAATGTCGAACATCCAATTATAGAGATTTCACGCCATAGATCTGGATATTACACTTATCTCGCGCTTATAGAAAAATCATAACCAGCAATCAAGGTCTATCTCTACACCAACCATACTCGTACATCTTACGGATAATTATTTCATTACCTACAACCTCGTCCGCTACAACCATAATTAAAGAAATTTGTTGGTCGACTTTGCGCGCGTTTATTCATCTTATTATAAAACCTTAAGTAACTCTCATCAAATAAACCACATTCGTTTGACACTTAAACGCGCCTAAAGGGCAATAGCCCGATTTTTCGCCGCCAAGATCGAGCACATATACAGCCTCATTTCGTACAATACGAATACACTGACGCATCAGGTACTGGTATACGTATACGCCAACATTTAATCATTAATTAAGCGCAATAATTATCGTACCAATCAAACGTACAACACCTCGTATTAACGAACGTCTTCGTACTTCGTCGCAGACGACTAATTAATAAAAATCCGCCTTAACGTGTTTCACGGCGCTCTTCGCGTCGATATATTCATCGAAACGACTATAACACATGAAATACTGGTCGCCGTTTATATTACCATTAAAACGCGCACAGATACTGAAAACCTAAGACTTCCGTTAAACCTTCCAAATTACCTTCGATTCGCGTTCTTTTTCGAGAATATTGAATCATTGTTCACAGTCTACATTGTTATATAATAGGAGCCGGATTCGGAGGCAGCCAATAGCTCCAAGTTGACAACTTGGGTGTTTTCAAAGTGTTGTTCATAGTGTAAATTATTGTCAACTTTGCAGATGTAAAATTAACCCCTCTTTTCCCTTTTCAAGCTGTAGAAATTATATAAAATTTTGAAATTAACATTTCAATTTTTTAAGAAAAAAAATTATCTTTAAAGAAGAATTACCCATTTAACAAGGAATAATTTTTTTACACATTTTTCGAAAAATTGAAAATGTTGCTTGAACACTTGAGTATATCTATATATAACTTGCCACCTATGGTCCTATAGTAAAGTTACCAAAAATTGGAAAATCTTCAAAATAATTATATTCTTTTTTTTGTTTTTTGTTTTCAACAGTTTTATAGGAATTCTGATTTTATTTGTAATTTTGTAATAAATAAAAAAAATTGAAATTTTTTTACGCCAATGTCAACCATCTACATTAAAGCTAAACTACACAGTAATGACTACACTTACACAATTTTTTATAATAATTATTAAATGAACTTAACATTTTTGGTAAAGGAAAAAAAACTCCATTTTTTGTTTATGATTTGGAGTTAATAAATATTTCAATGCTCTGTTATTATGTTTTCACAAATTAACAAACTATTGAATGAAAATGTACAGTAAATTATCCAGTAGAGGTCACTTAGCTTTTAGCTCTTTAGTAAGCAATTTCTTTTTCAATGATTCATATCTGTTATTACCTATCAGTGTTTAAAAAAAAGAATTTGAAGAACTATATGCATGCATCAGAATCTTCAAATGTTCGAGATGCATATACACTTAAAATAATATATGGTGTTGGACAATTTTGAGTTCAAAAATAGCTCAATAAAATTAATTTTTTTAGGGGCTGAAAATTTTTAATTTCCTAATTACTTAAAAATTTCTAAAGAATATATGAAAAGATAACTGGACTTGTCAAATACAGATGGTTCTAACTACAGTGGAAAAAAAATTTAATACTTAGTATAGATGTCTCAAATTTCTACGTTTGCTATAAAGAATTTTAGTCATGTAAAAATTGAAAAACTTATGCGTAAATATAGGATGTAACCCAAAAGATTTCTTGAAAACTAAAAAATACTAAATAAATATATTCACTGTGAAAAAATAAAAAGAAAAAACTCTTGGATGAAGTAACGTGAACTCGATAAATTTATTTTGTACCGCAAAAATAAAAGATTTTTTTTACAAGGCCAGTTAAATTTTTATTATTTTCTGTCATTATTAAATACTTGAATAAATTGAATTTCCTCATTTTGAAACTTATATAATTTATTTTCTGGAAAAAAAAAATTGTAATTCTTTTTCTCGCATGAAAAAAAAATTTCTTTATTGGTGACCTTAAGTCACAGCACAAAAAAAAACCTATACGAACAAAGTAACAATATTGAGCGCTCACTATATTACGTATTTAAAAAAAAAAAGAAATTTTGTTATTCGTAAAATTCAATGCATTTTCATTTTTGGGATAGGAATACGAGAATCTACAAGGGATCCCAAAAATATAGCTCGATAGCCTGAACTAACAAAATTCAGTCCTTCTGTCTACAATGTTCACAAAGAAACGTTATATTTTCAGCTTCAAATCACAATATGATTTGACATTATGAAATCTTTCTAGGCCTTATTCCATAACGTCAACTGCTTGAAAAACCTAAGAGTTTTCCAAGCAGTTGACACGAGTCCTCTATGGGTGAACTCTAATATTATGATTATGATTAGTCAAGAAATTTTCTATATTTTAAAATCACGATTGCAAAAAAAAATAAATAAATTTGCAAATTGAAGCCTTTAAATAACAATTCAAAAATAAAATAAATGTCATGTATTTTTTAATTTTTTTTTTTTTTTTTTTCAAAAAAACTTCATCACAATTTTTAATTATTTACCATTTTTTTTCTCTGTAACAAAATTGATCTGGAAAGGAGATTAGGCAAAATGCCAAACAATACAAACATTTCATTCATGAATCAAATTAAGGAATATATTAATACGCAAATACCTTTTTAAAAAAATTTAAATATACTCAATGCGATAAAATTTATATAAACACTGTTGGAAAAATTATGAATTGTTTTTAAATTTACTTTTTTTATTTCAGTAGGCATAAATGCTTATGCAATATGTATTCCGTTATCATTAATCTTTTATTTACAGCAATAATTCATTCACATGCCTAAAAAATGTTTACATAAACATTTCTTTAGAGTAAGAAAATTATTGGAATATTTATATAGTTCATTGCGTATAGATAATATGTTACAAGAATATTTTTCAGCTTTATACAATTTTACTAATGGCTAAATATCACTCAAAATCTTTATTATTATTTCACATGAAGGCAGGCAGGTCATTACTCGAATAAATATTTCATGCTTCATCAAAACGAATGATACACAGGAAACAGCGAATACCGATAATCAAACGATAAGATTTCAAAAGCTGCGAATTTCCCACAAATATTTGCAAAAAAAGAGCCGAAATATCGATAGAAAACATAGACAAGCACTTCCTTATAGACGTGTAAATTTTCACTTTAATCAATGATCTTATCTGCAGTGTTATCGAAAATCGTTCAGCAAACATATTCTAGTTCTAATACACCTCTGCGAAGCAAAAAGGAAAAAAACGAGTAGCTTACGCAGAGATATCTGGTTTTACGATAATTCTTATCTGCTTAATAGTGTCTAATAAGTTACAAGTAAGAATCGATCAGATAAGGTAAATAAGAAACGGATAAGAATTTAATTTAACCGGCAAAATGTATTTAATTTTCTACCCTACGAGTGGCTCGTAGAAAAAGAGAAATTAAAAACCACATTAAAATTAAGCGCTGCGGTAATTTTGTATCATACGATGATACGAAGGGGAGAGATTTCCTCGAGATATACTATTTATACAAACGTACATTTCTACGAGGCGATAAGAAATCATCGAAGATCGATTATCTATACGAAGATTAAATTAAACGATTCTGAGAACGAGGATTGGTTTTCGGCTGACGCAAACGCGGGCGTATAACTCGGCCTCAAATAAATAAAATGCGATGCTTACCTGCCCGATTTCGTTATCACCATTTCGGTGCCGAGTTTGTGAAACTTCTCCCATAGATCTTTGCCCTCCAGGGTAACCTTTGGATCGTCGACGACACCGTCGTCTTCGGGTTGCAGGGCTCGAAGGGGCCTCACCATGCCCGGATGATGATGATGATGAGCGGCTGCGGCTGCGGCTAATACTACATCTTCGGCTGTCGTGTACGGATGCGGCGGTGGCGGTAGTTTGGGTAATAGTCCTGGATAGCAACCCATCGGCGAGCCGCTCAATGAGAATGGGTAGGCAGGATGAGGCACCGTAGTCGGTCCGGTCGGTCCGTTCGGACCGTTGGCGTTGGCCGTTAGTAACGAACTCACGCTGAAATCGGTAGGTCTTTGGAGTAAAAATGGATGGAATGATGACTGCATTTTATGCGGGGACCCCGGCGAAGTTTCGGGGGCCCCTCTTGGCGAGGGCGGCGTCCTGGAGCACGTTACATCTCCTTGCTCGTACCTCATGGATGACAAAAGCGAATGTTCCGCGCAAATACCGGTAACCAATAAATATGCGGATTTGTTTTCGCGACCATTTAACGATATCAATTAACGTTTTGCATAGCTTCTCTAGACGCGATTCCAAAACATGGAAAAATACAAAATTGCTCGATATTCGTCGCAGATTCGAATGCAGCTCCTCTAAAGCTTACTTGCGGGCAGTTCCAGTATTATACGTATCACTGTGCTGAGTATATAACGTTAACGAGTATACAACAACCGTATATTGCAATTCGATCGAACAAATAAAATCGACACTTTCAACGAATAAAATAACGAAATGAAAAAAGAAACCAAGTCCGAACACAATTCAAATTTCAGAGTTATACTCGAAAAAAAATTAATTCCATAAATCTCAGCCACGAAAATAATTTCAAAAACGCGTTCGCCGCTTCACACGATGGTCTAACGCGTTACGATTTACCAACTAACGACGACGATGAAAAAAAAAATCGTAAAACAAAAAAAAACAAAAACTTTTCATACAACAACGAAGCAGAATGCGTTTAATACGACGACGTTATTATGCGACTGACTAGCGCGATGAATGTGACAACACTGACGCCTCGTAGTTGACACCAGTCGTGGGAGACGTTGGGTGTTAATGAGCGTACCCGATTGGGCGTAAGGTCGACCAATAGAGAGGCGTTCGCTCTTCACGCTATGGTGTCCGCGCTAAGTGGGGGTGGGTGTACTTAACACTGGACACCAGAAGTGTCGTATTGGTGGGGATGAAAGTCTCGATAAAGTGGGGAAACGTTGGAGAGGCGTTAAAAGGAGGTGACCGTCTTTGTCCATCGTCGCCGTCTAATCGCTTTTTATCGTACCGTGTAGCATTTTCTATCCTCGTCTGGCGTATGCTTTTCTCATTTTCGAATTTCGACCAGATACTTTTCCTCGGCCGCCGGCTCGCCGCGTCGCGTCCTTTCTCCTACGCGTCACTTTGCGGGCGCGATTTTTTTTCTTTAATCAGCGAAAGCTCTCCGGTTCTTAACCGCGTACGGACGCTTCCTTTTTTCACGCCGCTCAGAAATGCTGAAAATGTCGCTTCTTCCTGGAATTCGTTTCGACCGCAATTTATACCATCGCGACAATTTCGCCAGATTTATGTAGCGCAATCTGTAAACGCTGTGACGTAACGGTGTTGTTTTTTGGGGCTCGGAATTTTCAAGATGCGGTGTTTTTTCGAGCGAGTTTGGAGGTGGGAATTCGCGATTTTTCGCATTTTACGTAGGTATGTTGAAGACCATTATTGTGGAAATTATTCGCATTCTTCGTATTTTCCTTCGCGACTTGTGAACGATTTTTTTGTTTTGTTTTTGTTACGTACACTTATTTCTTCGAATTAGTGGAGTATATAACGATATGTATGAAGAATTTTGGTTTATGGTGGGATTTGAATTTTAATTAATAAATTTAATAAATATTTTTTTTTAATTTTTGCCTACTTTCGTATCCATATCTCTACAGATAATACTCCATCATTCTTTTATTCTTTTTTTTTTCTTTATTTAATTAATAAATTTTTAAATAATTTTTTCAATGACTTATATGCCTATTTTCGTGTAACATCCCTTCTTTCTATCTTTTGTTTTCTTCGATAGTTATATTTTTCTCATTTATAGGAAACTTTTGCTTCAAAGCATATCTATACATATATAATCTATTTGGGTGGAATGAAATTAACTCAACAATTTTGTTGTTTTTTTTTCAGATTTTGGAAGTAAGAATAAGAAAGTTGGCCTTTTATGAACACTGGAAAAATATACCTAATACCTATACTCATACAGTTACATTAAAAAAATAATGTATCAATTCTAACGAAATTCACGGACCCAAAATTCATTAAACAAGCTTTTTCAACATGAAAAATTGATTTCACCTTGGGACAACTGAAGGACTCCGTGTTTAATCATACCAAAATTACACACAAGTAACCACCTTTATTACGGTGCTAAAGAAACACTTATAGTTCATTTTGTAATAATTGTCCATAATGAATTTCCAACATCTTTTATTTCATTGCAAACACTTTAAAAACATTCGCTCCCTCGAAATGAAACTAAAAGAGATAGCCATTACAGCTACAGATGATCCTCTTGAAAAGACAAAACTGCTGAGCAAAATATAAAAATGAAATTGTAGTAATAGTCTTGGTATAATTAAAGAAGCCCATATAAATAATAATAAATAAAAAATAAAAATGAAGATTAAAATTTTTAAGAAAAACTTCGCGTTCAGAACCTATATACTATGGGGGTTCAGAATTCTTCGTAATAACATTTTAATATTTTCGATCACCAGTCTAGAAATGATTTGAGATTTTTTTCTCAATTTATTAATTTTAATTTTTCTATAGTTGATGTAGGTATAGGTATTCAAAAAATATTCTATTAAACATAATCAATTTTCAGTTTTCATGCTGAGTAAAAAATATTCAAAATACTTTTTTTTTCTTCAGAATATGTTAGATCAAATGAAGAAATTTTACGAAATGACATATCTACTTAAAATTTCCTATGGTTTTATTACATGTTCAAGTACATTATGAAAAAATTAAAAATGTAAATTTTCCCAAACCAAATGAATTTTACGATAGATTCCAACATAAATCTCATTAGAAAAATTTCAATAGGTATATTGTCTTTGAAATCTGGGTAGCTTTAGGTTTCAAGTCCAACAAAATGATTTTTATACTGAATCAACATACCCGCTAATATATCATAATGCTACTGAAGAACATTTGCACGAAGTATTTCATGAAAATAAAATTTTTACATTTAGCGCAAAAAGGTTGCCAAACCCTTCAGATATACTTACAAAATGATTTATGAAGTCGGGTATAGTGGTTCGCATCAAAAGAGTCTAATTTGGCAAACAGCACAATGAATTATTCAGGCAAACATTCTTTAAGGTCTCATATGTTCCAATGATAATTTGTCTTTTCTCAAAAAAATTGATAACCTGGTATCCAAGCCCGGATAAGGGGGCGGGGTAGGGGCTAGGTAGTTTGTAGCCTGAACATTACATTTGATGCATTATAAAATATATTTAAAATCTTTCTAATCTTAAATACGCCTAACCTCCTATAGATAGTATCCTCACCTTCCTCAAGACAGAAAAACTATTCAGACAAATGTAAAGAGGAACTGGCGTGATAGCCTTGCAAATTAGAGACGCCGGTATATAAATGAATAAATAAATAAATATAAAAAAAGGCATTACTTCCTCACTCCTCTTTTATTAAAGCAAAAAAAAAAAAACTGGCAAACAAAAAAATATACGTAATTATATGGATGGTTATAGCATTCTGCAATATTAAATTTATTGTAAACCATTAAGGGCTTGAAAGATATAAATGTTTAAAAAAACAAAAAAAAATGAAAGAGTGACAGTGCCAGTTTCAGTCCATAAAGTCAAATAATAAAGATAGTAAATTGTTCAGGGGTGTACCAAGGACATTCTTCAGGGGGGGGGGGGAAACCAAATTGCCAACTTATACCATGAAATTTTACCAACTGTTGACCTTTTTGACCTTTTTTTTTTTTTTTTTTTGCTCCGCGAAAATAAGATGTCACAGTCTTCTTGTTAGTCTTCAAAAAATGTAATAATACTGCGCAAGTGGTCAAATTTACCAACTTTACGCTAAAACTCCGAATTTACCAACTTTCCAAAAGCCAAGGGGGGAAGCTCCCCCTCCCCCCTTTCGGTACGTCCCTGAAATTGTTTAAAATCATCAAAAAGTTGATATGTACTAAATAAAGTGTTGAGGATATTTCCGCTCGTTACATTTTAAATCAAAGAATACCTAAAAAAATTCTCTTGGAGGGTTAAACTGTCAAATCCCCCCTCCCCCTCCAAAAAAACGGCTATGCATTGTGCATAATATATCTACTATACCGATATTCATAAATATAAAAAAGGTCGCGAAGGTTCTGACGTGCAAATCCTCAATTGGTTATTGCCTTGACCTTCTACATATTGAACAAAAAATTTAAAAAGAACTACAGCGCAACTGATATCATGAATGCTACGTTAATGATGAGAGTGAAGCTATAAATGTTGTTAGACCATAATTATATACATAGATAGCCCACCGGTTTATACGAATTTATCACTCATATAATTGTTGAAAAAGAAGGCACAAAGTTTTTTTATTAATATCTAGGGTAAAATTGAGTTAGAGTGTTCGGAAACAGATCATTCGAAGGAGCTTGACATTTTATATATGATTCAGTTTTAAAACATTATTTCCATAGATGTGATTCTCGAGTTATTTTAATGAAAATGATTCATTTTTTAAAGTGCTCTCTGTGCGAATGAGCTCCAGTACTTAAAATAAATTTGATTTATTGCTGTTTTTTTTGCAAATATCTCAAGAAAAAAAATATATAGATGGAAAATTTATAAGTAGCTCATTCGAAAGAGCATAAAATTCTGAATGTATTTCATTACTAAAACAGAATTGTCATTGATTTACTTTTCTTGATAATTCATAACAAAATAAAAAAAATTGATTTTACGAAATTAATTACAAAAGTAAATCGACAACAGCAATTTTTAGAAAAATTAAATCATTCTGCATTCTAATCTCTTTAAAATGAGCTATTTGCGAGCCCTCTATCTTGAATTGTTTTTAAGATATTATCAAAGAACGATTCCAGCTTCAGTGTTACAGTAATAAAAATTCGACGTAAGTATAGATATACGGTGAGATATCTATGAATGATTCTTCTATGATATAATGGATATGTTACAAAAAATTCAAGTTCAGTCGAACGTAGAGAAAATTTTGGTCCTGTATAGGTTATTAATTTCTATTTTTCCATTCAACTGCGAAATATTTCTGTGACAAAACCATAGGTTACATGTTTAAAACAAAACCCCAAGCCGGATGCGTCATTTTAGTATGCTGAAGCTGAAACTTTGACGTCAATTTCATCTCTATCAATTCGAATTGCAAGCACGCGTAAATCCTCTTTAACGCTCATTCGCCTTGTTTAAAAAAAATGTCGAGGGTATAGTAAGTATTTTCCGGACTAAAATTTTCCTATACCGGATGTTATCGTGAAGAGTGAAAATGTTCGATAAGTTTTCAATATTTGAGGTGTTACGTTGTGTAGGTGAGTGTAGTTTACCATTGACGTCAGCAAAACTAATGTAATTTGATTCAAATACATTTCCTAAAAACTACGAACAACAAGAGGTAACGGTGAAATGCTGCAACACCAATAATTAAATAACAATTTTATTCATCTAGCAGGAATAAATTAGGTAAAGACAAAATACTACGCAGTGAGGCCAGAATCTTATGTATGAAATTTTTACGTTTTACTTATATATACAATCGATTTCTTATTTTAAAAATATTTTACGTTATTCTTTTTCTCTGAGATTCATTTTACTTTATGGTGCAAACAGCTCAGCTATAATACTAATATTAATTTTCAAATATAACAAAAATTTGCATAGCTATAATAAGTATAGATACAACTATTTATTTATTTGCCTATTTATTTATTTTTAAATTTCAAGTTAGATAGCTATTTTCAAATCTTATGATTTTAATTTTTTTTTCGACACCTGCTTATTGTTGAAAACTGAATTTTTAATTTAGTAAGTTCTAATTCACATTAGCGATATTAACAAATAAACTATGATAAAGCTATGTTTAGATTCATATAAATTATAGGTTGGCAACACTGATAATATTTTCTAGAAGCTCAATTCTGATTGTTTAGAAATTGGAGAAATTTCTAGCATTAAGAAATTTTAGTATAATATAAAAAGCGCGGTTCGTGCAAATAGGTATAAGGTTAAAATTAAGTTGCGAATATTGTGAAATTGAAAAAGCGAATTAAACTTCAATAACACGTTTAGTGTGTTTTCACTTTACTTTTATTTTTATTTTGTATGGTCATGTGGTCACAAATTCAAATCATGAAAACTATAATTAAGTATACAATATCGCTAACTTCACCATAGACTTTAAAAAAAGGCAATGTTAGAACAGTAAACAAGTTTATATAGTTTTGAAAAAAAAGGTTTTAATGAATTTATTTCAACATAATATATAAGTAAATGTTTCAATTAATAAGTCAGGCCCCAGTACATTTATAAGGAGGGGAGGGGAAGGAGACGATGAGTGTTGAAAAATCTCCTATATTGAAATTCTTGAAAAAGTATATATATACCATATAATTTAGAAACAAGCAGAAGATAGGTAATATTTTCCTATACTTTTTAATATAAGTATATTTTACTGAAATAATGTTAGTAAAAAAAAAAAAATAAAAACCTTCTATCCACCAACAATCTATTCCGCGAGAAAGTTTATATATAATTAAGTCATTTTTTATTTATTTTACCCAACTAGAACCGCTTAATTTCCCTCTGCACACTTCCTTTACTCACACTACCTAAATATATACATATAAGTATAGTCAAGGTGGGTGTAAATTATCAGGGCCAAAAGTTCCACTAGGTGTTTTCTAGCCACTCATATAGCATATACATGTGCCTACGACAATACACAACGTGTATAATTAGCACACATCGACATCGTTAAGAGCACGACAGAAGCGACAATTATCATTAGTCTATGGAACCATTCAGTGACGCCATTGTTCTTTTTGTACTAATTAAAAAAATCTAACCTTAAAGCGCCAATGAGAAAACAATTTGAAATAGCTACTCGACCATTTTCAGGGCATTTCGTAAAAAAACAGAAAATTAAAAAAATTATCTCGCTAGTTCGCGTTTTTCTTATCTCAATCCTATACGCAACAAAGTTAAGGTATATAGTTATTTAGTGTATTTACATAAAGGTATAATTTCTTTTACGCAAACGTATTTGATAAAATCAGCGAGAAGTAAACATCAGCTGTAAACAAAAGGAAAAACGCCGAAGCGATAACGAATTTGGACGCGAGCACGTCGTGGCGACTAATTAAACCAACGAAGGAGGAAAATGCAGCACGAAGATATTAGGTAAAATCGTTCCGTGCCGACAGCTGCATTATTCATTAATAAAAGATGTAATAACCTAGCCAGCATTCCATTTAGGGTTCATTTTGCTTAAACTTTAACCGCAAATTCCGCGCGTCTTAGCCATACCTACGTTTTATAGGTAAACGCGCCTTTCCAGCCAACTTATATCAGTTTGTGGTCATCGACCGTATTTACGTGTACCAACGTACAAAGCTAATCAAACCCTTTGGAAATTACCTTCTATCGTTCATATAAGGAATCAAAAAATACCTAGAAATGGTAGCCGAATGGGGAATGGAAAACGGTGTTATCTAAATAGCGCATTTAAGGTATCTGGAAGGGAAAACAGCGCAGCCCAAGGGTCTGGATTCCAGGTGTATTTGTGTATTTTTCTACTCTTCCTTCGTTTATATCGTTGAAACTTGGAAATAGGCGTTTGAAAATACACTTCTCAACGCGATACGTCTCGTTCGGCGGTTCGATCGCGTTACCGAGGGGTTCCATGTTATCGATTGGTGAGATTAAACGGATGAGGATTGAGCGTCGAAGAATTGTGTTTTATTCTCGTATACGCGGTAGAAAAGCATAGCGGCGAGTTTATAGATTTATTTAGTTGTAGAGTGGAAATAGGTATATAAGTTAACCCCTAAAGTGACAACTGACGTTTACCTATTCTTTATAGAAACCTATCCGCTTGCTTTACAGGTGAAGATTTTTTTCTTCGTCTTATATAGATGAAGACATCTATTCTCTTTCCTTTTTACGTAGGGTAAAATTATATAATGAATGTGGGTTATTTCAAAACAAAAAAAAATCTTTAATGAAGTTTCAAATTAAATGCAACCAGGAGTCAAGAAATCACCTGCAGTTGTAATAAGCGGGTACGTGAAGTTTTTTTATTTACGATCTGACGATCCGTCATTTTTTCCCCATAAAATGTACTTACCTAGGCTATGCTTAAGAACAAAATTAAGAGATCAGATAAATTTATGTTATTCTGGTTTTCAAGCCGTATTACGACTTCGAGACGATCTCTACTATGATTCCATCTTGGTCTGTTTTTCATCAAATGCATTTTCGATTTGTGGCGATTTTTGGACTATTTTAATTATTTTTTATTTCATTAATTTCAATTTAAATTAGGTACTTATTTATACATATTTCATGATATTTTTTTTTTTTTTTTTTTTTTTTTTTATCAACGCCATGTACAGCAACTGCGGCTAGAGGCGTTCAATTTGTGGTTTATAGTAGGGATCGAAGATTGGTTTTGGCACCTCCAATTAACATTCTTATTAATAATAAAATTGACGACGATCATGATATTTTTTATTATAACGGAAATTAATAAATTGAAAATTTGGAAAATTATAAGGTTCCTTTCGAATAATAAAACCCAATTTTTTTTAAACGTCCACAACTCCATCAAAAAAAAATAATCGATCCTCAAAATTCCAAAGATTTATTAAAATTTGATCTTCATCCCATGCAATTTGTTTCACTATCCCACTTGCATAGTGATTATGTAGATATATAAAAAATTTGCCTTTATAAACAAAACGTTGCCAAATCTATTATTCAAATTAACTAGGTAGTTTATGAAATCAAATTGTGATTCGCATCGGAGGTTCTCTAGTCGTTCATTTTAATAATAATTTATTGGTAAAAGAGAGAAGGATTTCGCATTTTCTTGAATAATTAATACATTTTTTTTAACCAAAAAATCATATGGCTGCCACACTCTTATCCCCATAATTATTATGTAGTACAAATATGGCAACAAAGTGTTTATCAGGAGAGTCTATAGTGTCGTGAAACGCATTATAGTGCCTTATTACGTTCTACATGGATATGCTTAGTAAGGCCCATACCCAATAACCTAATACCAAAAATACATGGAAAAAAATGATGATAAAATTAATTTTAATAATTAGGTATTTCAGTAATTTGTTCTAGACAACATTGTAAATAAATAATTTCAAAATAGCTAATTAGGTATTACCTATATAATTACGTAGACTGTGTCGGGGGGGGGGAGCATATTGCCCCGGTTCCGGGTACCCTAGAGGATTCGGAGATTCAAATTTTAGTTTTTTAAAAATTTCACGATACTAATTAGATTTTTTTATCAATTTTTTTTTTTTTAATTTCATTGAATTGAAATAAGAATTCAAGTGAGGTTCAAAAGCTCTTTTTGCCCATGCCATTTCTGACTTTCCCCGTCCGTGATAACAATATTACATAATAGCTGAAAATAACATTATTGGCATTATTACCGAATTCGAGATTTTGTTAATCATTATGCGAAATTAACTATGAGGATCAAAAGTTGAAAAATGAAAAAGTATCAATAAACAGTAATAATGATTCGTACATACGCAAAAAAATCTTCAGGATTAAGAATCGCAAAACATTCACACTATGTCAATAAAGCCCGTAGTCAGAGAAGGATAGGAAGTGCTAAGCCTCCTCTAGGAAAATTTGAGTCCCCTAGTTAAATTTTTGTACCAACCAACAAATATGTAGTTAAGCACCATTTAAATAATTCAATTTAATTAATATATTTATTAGTGCGCATTGGCGTATCCAGACTGATGGTCAAGGGGGGGGGGGGGTCCAACAAAATTTTCAAATATAAAAATCTGTTAGGTAGGCTCAAAATGAGTTGATGGCGTAAAATTAATATTTGCGTACTCACATTTTTTAGTTTTTCGATTTTATTACTATTGATTATTTGCATATTACATTTTCGTTGTTCCTTATTTGTATATGGCAAAAATACTATTTTTGAAATCGCCAGGGGGGTGCAGACCCACTTAAATACGCCACTGTTAGTGCGTACGTGTGTTCGCTAAATAATAATATTTGAAGTCTATTGCAGATGATAGGCTAATTCAAATGCATAAGATTTTTTTTTAATATATAGGTAATAATTTTTTAATGAGGTACATATCGATATGAAAATAAAGAAAAGAAATTTAATTATTCCTAAATTATTTTTTTGATCAACAATACCTTCTGAAAAATTATTATAGGTAATTATTTTATTTAAATTACCAAGTTAAATTTAATAATCAATTAAATTAATATTTATTGGTGCATACGTAGGTATGTTTGTGAAACAAAATAATTCACATCCACACAGGACAGCATACGTATATTGAGTACATAAGAGTTAATTTCAATCGAAACCAGAATTTTACAGAATTCATCAATGCTCACACTGTCCGAGGTCCGACAGTCCAGTAACCGAGGGTAATACCACAAAAAAATCCACATCGCTCCAAGTACTACCTTAGCCGCAAAGGATCATATTACCCGACCTATAGTTACTAATTGTCCATAAAAAATTCATAAAAGCGAGTATTACGCGGATATAGAGTATGTAGTCGTAATGTATACACAAAATACAACGTCTCAATCCGATTTGAAATTTACTCTGTACAAATTATAGTGATTACCTTACCGGTAATATTTTGCAGTTGAATTTCCTAACGTTTGTGTAAATAGAAAATAATTTTCAAATGTTTAATACCGAGCGCATAGAATTCAGCGAATTAATTTCATTTCGGTGTTTAACTAAAGTTACACGCGCGCATACAATCGGCATATTTAATTCAGACGTTGAAAATGAATACCTAGGATTGGCATTTTTTCACGGTCTTGGTAAACTAAATAAATACGATTGGCCGAGTAAACACCGGCAAATTCTAGTCCAGACGTTGATCGTATAAAATGCGGCAATTCGAAGCAACCCCCTACATATACAACTCGTTATTAAAGCGAGTTCAATGAGATCGAATGACGCGAAGGCTAATAATTTCACCGTATGTAAGGAAATATGGTGAACGCGGTTTTTATTATAAAGATGCCAAAACGGTGGCGTGAGTTGACCGCATAGAAACCTAGCCACCAGTGTAACCGCCACTGTCACACTTTTCCACTGCACTACCTTACTTCGAGGAAATTATATACTTTTGCCTTATTTAACCAGTTTCATCACGACCGCAACGTAATTCTTCAAACGACGAATTAACCATGCACAAAATACGTATAGAAGTGATGCATCTTATTACGTGACATAACCGTTCCGTATTGTAAGAGCTGGTTGGACCGGTGGTAGGTTTGACGTAGAATGATAAAAGATTCTGTCTGCCTAGTACTCGCAAACAGTCGAAAGGATCTGAGAGAATGGAAGGAGATTTTTCACGATTACTTTTATTAAATTTTTGCTCAAAATGATAGCATATATGTATGGTATAGGTATAACTGTAATATTGTTGAATTTATGAAAACCTCGCACACCAGAAAAATTCGTTTTTTAAAAGAACATAATTTAGAAAAATATTTTAAAACTATTAAAAACTTTGATTTTTTAATGATTTTATTTTAAGTAACTTTTTTTTCTATTAATTAAATCAATTTTATTATTATTATTATTGATATATATATATAAATTTTTTTTAGTAGGAAATTAATAATAAATTTTTAAACTCCACACTTTCAAGTTCTCAGTTCAACTAATGAATGTAAGTATATAAATGAATAAAATATTTTCTTGCCCAACAATCACTATATAGGTATATATGTTTATAAAAAAGGCTACACAAGCTTAGTCTCTGGGAGGTAAATCTGAAAAATAATGACGTCCAAATGTACCTATAGAGATTTGAAAATGAGCTAAATTGATTCGATAAAATCAAATATTAAATTTATTAATGACAAACAAAACATAAATCGGCAATTATAAACAACTACTAGATATATAAAGATAAATCATCAACTGTACAAAACTTGAAAAATTCCTTTTGCTCTTTATTCTTTATATTATTCATGAAACTTGAAAAATTTATGGAAAAAAGAACTAGTCAAGAGTTGGCACAGTATAGTATTAGTTGGTAATTTTTTTACTTCGTTCCCCTGTTCTCACCCCATCTTTCAACACGTCTTATAACATTGATGCATTTTATTAAATTATTTATGCGAATTTGTATAAATGCGTTCATAAATGCTCGTACTTGCCTTTAGAGAGCCTTGGTGGTTTTGTTTCAAGCTTTGTATATGTACTTTATCTGCAACACATACAGAGCTGTATCCAGAAATAGGAAAATTTAGCGGCCCACCGAGAAACCCCATTTTTAATTTACCATTTAGTATTAATCGGCCCAATTTTTTCTTTTATTTTTCAAATTATAGATTTATAGAATTTCTTTTTTTTTATCAAGGTTTGAATATTAAAGTGGCCTAATTTTTACTTCAATCGGACCAAATACTTCGCGGCTCACCGAGATTTTCTCGGTGACTTGCCTGTTGGATCCGAACCTCAACATATATGACAAAGTATACGTCATGAATGTAAATAAATTATTATTAAATAAATAAGTATTAGGTATATAATAAATGATTAGAAATAAATGAAACGGTGAGCTCGAGCTTTTTAAGAGAACTAACGCTGTTCAGCTCCTCTTGACCCATTTTTTTTTTTTTTTTTTTTTTTTTACTTAAAAGAAATATGACTGCAAAAAGAAATTTTGGGACTCTTGTTATTCTACTTATTCTACGTATGATGCACTGTAATGATTGTTTATTTACAATATTTATACTTTTTTTCAAGATAAATGTATGATTAGTAGCTTACAATATTCCAACATATCAAAAAAATTTTTATTATATTAAAAAAAAATGATTATTTACAGATGAATTTTTCAAATGCAATTTTTACCCTCATAAACTTCAAGTTTATTGTGACATTCAAATTCCGATTTAAAAAAAGTCAGAATTTTGCCGCTCTGTCGAGTCTCCTCTGACCAGTGCCGGTTTAAGGAATGCTGTTAGGGAGGGGGGGGGGTCAGCCATAAAGTCAAGTGGAAAAGATTGTAAATTGTTTAAATTACCAAAAAGTTGATTTAAACACCTAAAAAAAAAGAAGAAAAAAAGAAGCTCTTGGGGTGGTTAGACACCCAACCTCCACTCCATTAAAACCGGCTATGCCTCCGACCCCCGCTTACTTATGCCACTGTTATGTACTTTTCATTATTTGAGGAAAGAGTAAGTACAAGTTAAGTGGTATTTTCTAATGTATTTTGGCCCGCCAAAGAGTGTGCCGAAGTGAAGATGGACTATATCTTTCCTCTTCTATAATGATTGTTTTCCATTACTTTCTTCAGGGATTGGCACTTTTTAGAATGCTATTAGAGGGCGCTATTACAGTATTAATTGAAAGGAAGAAATTACGTGAGGGAGAAGTGTGGAACAGAGGTCTAAAATTATTTCTCAAAAGAAAAATACATTAATATAAATTTTTTCCAACGATATGCAGCGTTTTGAAATGTTTTATATAGAACAAAATCTGTTTTTTTTAAAAATCCTCATCAAAATTCTATTTTTTTTTTTTTTGAAAAAAATAAAATAAAATAAAAAATTTCCTGTTATACTTACATTTATCATGGAGAATAATTTTTTGATTACTGTTACCTCCTAGTTCTTAAATTTACCATCACATCTTGACTACTTTAATGCAAAAAGTGATAGGCAGAATTTCAAAATTTCAAGAAATACGGAATTCCAACAAAAAATCAATAAAAAAAATTAAAAATATTTATTCGGTGAATCTTGAAAGACTAAAACGTACAACGTAGAAATTTTTAACATGTGGAGGATTTTTTCAATTTGGAAAATTTTGCAAAATTTGAACAATCTTTTTTTATTTATTTTTTATTGACGCCATATATAGCCCTGTGGCTAGAGGCGCTTTTATTTTGGGTGTGTTAAATTGTGGAATATAGTGAGACACACTGTAGAAATTTAATTACGTTGGTGATTTTTACCGGACTATTAAATAGAAAATTCCGAAAAAAAAATTAATTCCTTTAATAATACTAGATGAAGTTTGAAAATGAAATAAATCATAAAAAATATAAAGGAGCTCTAAACCCCTCTATAGCAATTCAAATACTTAATCCTAAAATACTGTGAAAAATAAAAAAATAAAATAAAAAATCTGTGAATAGATATGTGAAATATGAACAGTTGAGAATCAAACATGTAAAAGATAATATCAGCAAAAACTATGGAAATTTTTTCATGGTGAGATGAGCCCTCAAAACAATTTTAAATAACAATTAGAAATAATAGAGCATTTTTTTTTTATTGCTGTACTACAACATTTCAAAGCAAATTCTCGACGACCAGGCACAGTCAGCTCGTGATGTTTGTATGAAGGTAATCTCTTATTCGATCAAATTTTAATCGCCAACATACCATAGCTATACGAATTAGTATGGTTTATACGTGTATCAGTATGACTACAATACGTAGGGAACCTAATGAGGACACAAGCACACAACCTAGATGCATGATTCTTTTCCTATATGCTTTACTTCAGAAATCTGAATTACACAGTTATTCAAGTTCCACGAATTGATCTGGAAATTGAAAAACACCATTTTTATTTCACCATATCGACTCACGTTGAGTGCAAAAAATACGGTATATGATTATCGTAAAACGTTGTAGCTGCGCGGCGAAGCCAATAAAATGCACTAACTTTGAGAGATTACAAATTATAAGCTGTTGTTTGTGGCATAAATACTAGTCCGTTGGAAAATGCTACGAGTTAATCATATTGTACGCGTAGTAGCAGAACTCTCGAGCTTCCGTGGAGGCAATATTGTAAGCTTGAAGAAGTCCACAGCGGAAAAATGAAATTCCAGTTATTACTCCAACTCTAGTTCGGATAAGGCTAAAGGCGAAATGAATATCGTTATACAAAGTCTACGTAGGGACTTATCTCTTATAATTTGGGAGGCATAAATATCCAATAAAAATCATTCGACAAGATGTATGTCTTGATTTTTATATAGGTACCAGTTTTATGAACGACGTGTGTAGCTATGCGTACGAGATGATCAACGTTACAATTTACGATCTTCATAATTCTCGCCTTCAGCGGATTCGATAAACCGATCTGAATGATGAAAAAGTTTTTTGCTTCCTGTTCAAAGACCACATGGACGAGCTAAGTAGATATACCGGTAACCGGTATAAGTAATCGCGGATAAGTTACATAGCTTGCCCTCATACTAATAAGTATCGATAGGTAAATGATTGGGTACTCGCAGTTTTCGAAGTTATTAGACAATCTCTCACAATGAAATCGTTATCCTCGGGAGAAATTCGGGTAAATAAATTTTACGTAATCGGGATCGACGCGAACGCAGGTTATAGCTAATTCTGTTTATTTTGCGCGACAGAATAAGAGACGAGTAAATACAAACATTCCAATCGTTTTGAAACTTAAATTAGTAAAACGTTTGTTAGTTAATACCAACACGCAGTTTAATGCTTAAACATGTTTTCTACCCCAGCGTACACTTTTTAATGCTCATTACACGATAAAATATTAAAAGTAACATAATTCAGGCGGATAAAATTATAGGTTCGTACGGTAGCAGGTGAATGGGTTGCGGTTCGCTATCTGTTATTCGCCTGCTCTGTGTATTTTTCTGGCGTATCGTTCGCTGCGCTGGCCGTTCGACAACAAAATTATCGTTACAAAACATCGCCCTGCTGTCGGTCGCCCAACGCAAATAACACAATTTTCGAATTAAATAAACGTTAAAAGCTCACGCTATATGAAATTTACCGGCGCGAACGTTTTTTCGTCTGTTTTTCATCGTGGACTACCTCCACAAACTCTTCAGTCGGGGCGAGAAGGGGTAATTATGGTTTTAAAACTTCCAAAGCTTTCAAATACGTTAATGAAAAAAGTGTTTAATTTTTCCAGATAATCGATGAGAATAAAGTTGACTTCGTTTTTTGTTTGTTTGTTTGTTGTGTATTTTTTACGAGTTAAGACTGAATATTGGGGAGCTTGTTTTTATTTTTTTTTTTTTATTTCACCTAATGGACGTTCACCCCGGATATTTCATTTATATCTTTTTCTCCGACACATATATACTTGGCGATATGTTCTTGAATTATGTGTTATATCAGTTATATATATAATATAGTCTATGACGTATTCAACTAAGTATTAGTAGGAATTAAATTTTCATTATGAAATTTTTCTCCTTTAAAATACCACAAAGACCTTTTATATCAATGATCAATCTACTTCATGCCTGTTACTACGGAGGGAGATCGGGGGGGGGGTCAGAATCCCTCCCAGCATGAACTTAGTATCTTGGATATTCAAATGTTGTCAAGTCGTATACTGTAAAGAGGGGGCAGGTCTGGATTCGAGAAAATCTCGATGGGCCGCGATATATTTGGGGCGATGAGGTAAAAATTAGGCCACTTTAATTTCTAAACTTTGATGAAAAAAACAACCAAAAGAAATTCCATAAATACCTAATTTTAAAAATGAGAGAAAAAATTGGGCCGATTACTACCAAGTGGGCTATTAAAAATGAGATTTCTCGATGGGCCACTAAATTTTCCTATTTCTGGATACATCCCTGCAAGTGGGTAAAGTTGGACAAATTTAACTTTTTTGGCTTCCCACGTGTGTCACGCACTGATTTTTCAACCTATAGACATGATATAAGTATTATTATAAAGAGGAGAGTTTTTTATATCCATTCATATGTTCAACTCCTTATTGCTTCGCTCTTATTCGTTGGCCTCCAGAATTTTTGAAAAAATTGAGCAGAAACAGTGGCGTAAATACGGGGGGGGGTGCCCCTAGAGATCCTTTGAAAATCAATTTTTTATTTCGAATTGGAAAGTATTAGTGATCTAAATTAGTATCGAGCAGAGGCGAACTTTGAATTTCGCCGCCTGTGGGCAGTAAATTTTTGCTCCGCCCCCTCCCCCCCAAAAAAAAAAATTATGAAACATTTTCATGCAAAATATTTTTTTTAACGTTTTTTTTGGTACATCACCGAAATTTTAAGTTTGATTTGAAATTTAAAAAAAATGTAAGCAGCTATGCTACATCACTAGAGCTGAGTTTTTAACTAAGGCTCGATTAGGTTTGAAAATAATGTTGCTAGATCCTTCATGTCTACAGGCTACAACCAATACCAAGTTTGAAAACTTCTGCCCTACCTTTTCCAAAAACCACTTAAGAACTTTAATTTAGAACAAATGTAGCGATATTGTTTAAATTATATCTACTTGAGGTTCCTCAAATTATCTTCAAATTTTAATTCCTTTCTAAATGCACGTAGGAAGCTAGAATGAAAATAGGTTAGTCACTTGGGCTCATTTCATCATATGACACCACAATAAAAAAATTTCAACTCCTCGTCTCCTCTCCTCCAATATCATCTGTGAAAGTAAATTTGGTATGTAATACACTTCTTATTCCCAACAATGGAATGAATTAATATTAATTACATTACCACTAATTTGAGGCTCCTCAAGCTCTACTCCAATTTTGATAATCTGCCATTTTGTATCCATTTTGACCCAAATTCAAGAGGTCATATTCTGGTCACCAATTAACCGTTCACACAATGTTTGACCTTTTTAGATTGATTTGGTGAAGAGATGTGGAAGATTCAAGAAGTTTTATGGCTTAAAACTTTCTCAAAAATCCGTTTTCTGCTCTTACTCTCCCTCTAAATGCATTTATGAAGTTGAAATTTCGATATGTATGGAAAAAACAAAAAAGGAATTTTTTTGCACTTTTAAGAAGTCTCTCACAAAATTTTGAGCAAATTTCATGCAAACATCTGCCGGCGCTAGGCGTGAAAAAAAATTGTATAGCTATCGTTTTGAAGTTGAAGAAACTCAGCCCCACCCCCCCCCACCCCCAAAAAAAAGTTTTCATTTTTACCATAATTTTCAATTTTTCATAATCTTTTTTTCAAACTGATTTCTGAATATGTCATAAGTTCAACTATCTGACTACCATAATATTTTTTTTTTTGAAATTGTCATAGGTATATTTCACATTAAAAAAACAGCTGCGGAAAAACCAATATTTGCCGCTCCTGATATTTTGCCACCATGGGCAGCTGCCCTCTCTGCCCATGCCTAAATACGCCTCTGGTATCGAGATTGACTATGTAAATAATTGGCAATAAAAAATTTTTGTTCCATGATTTCCGTCTCCCCCCAGAAGGAATGTCAATGAGCAGAAATGTGTGAAATTTTATAAGCTCGCCAAATTGATACTTTTCCTCCAAAACTACGCAACTTTCGAAAAAAATGATCGGTACATTTTTTATTCAGTTTTTAAGAGGATAAAAAACGCATTTACTTTTTTTATATCATAAATTTATCATTAGTTATCGGAGGAGTTCTATAGGCGCGGTTCGGAGTTGTTTTAATTATTTGTATAAAAATTAAACGATAGGTCAAATTACCACACAAATAAGTATATCTATACGACATACGTTCTCTCTGATAGCTAAAAATATGATCGGAACTGTATGTACAATTGTACGCATAAGTAAATAAATAAAGAGGTACGCGTATCCCATGACCTTAGGTGCACAACTCACCTCACAATAAATTTTTTATTCGTCATGAAAAAAACGTACAACCTTCAGCATGAAATTGACTACATAGAAATATCAAATGAACTTAAATACCTATCCGCCACTAAATGGCCATCTTGCCCACCCGACGAATAACGAAAGACGCCGCTCAGGTGCGGTAACAGGTTTCTAAGCCGCAATTCACGAAAAGTGACAAAATTAATTTACATTCATTAATGAATTTAAACGCGAACGTTAGAACGTATGCAAGTATTTACACGTGCTATGTGTTATGGCCGGACCTAATGCAAGACCGGCTCCGCCCATTTTATTTCTTATTAATCTTTAATAACTCGCAGCACACCTTCCCTTTACCGACACCACAAGAAATGCATTTAAAAACTAAGCTCCGCCCAATATCACCCTTCTGTGCAAATGTGAATTGCACGCGTCGACTACCATTATGCATTTTTTCATTTGTATACAGATCATATTTATCGTCGATAGAGGGTTGAGTTTTTCATTTTTTACACTTCCTGAAGTCATATATCGATGTGTTAAAGCGGAAAATGAATCATTCGTATTAATTCGGTGAAAATGAAATCTCAAGATACATATTTTCCCATAATTTCTATAAGATTTTTAAGCATTTTAAACATCTCACGAGGAACCGCGGAAATTAACCTCTTAAACGTATTCTTTAATATTTATATTTTCACCGGTGTCTCTTGCAAATATCTATTTTAAATAATTCTTGGGGATCTTTGGGAAACAATATCGGAGAATCCCAGGCGATAATTTTAGATGTATTAGTGTGATTTTTTTATTAAACAAGTAAAGTAACGCTCTTAGAAATCACTCCTGGAGTTCCCTAAGTTGACTTCAAAATATTGTCAATAGGGTCAGCATAAGATATGCCTTAATCAGTGACTTATGCCAGTAGTAAGCCACTATTTTGCCTGTAGGGCACGTTTATTCATGAAGGACTGAAGGTGTTCGTAATCGTATCTTTTTCTTAGCTAGGTTTTGTCAGTTTCTGTAAAATACATTCGTTCATTCGTTCAATAGGCACAATTTCCATCTTTATGTGTTAAATGTTCGTAACAATTTCAATATTCACTAAGGGCTTCGCCCCTACCTGCTTCGCGGCCCAACTCTAATTTTGGTCTTTAGTTTAAATAATTTACCCAATATGTACGTTTCAACCTCCTCATATATGTTTGGATACCATTTTTATACTCGAAGCATAAAATGTTGACTTCAAATTACATATGTTAAGAAGAAATAGTTTAGTGTAGCGCTCTAGCGGCAAATTTTATATATATTCGTTTTTATCATGTAAGTCACCAGGTTTCCCTGGTACTCGGTATGTAAGTTTTTTGGTTTACACACACACTTACAATTATTAAGCACATTAATTTTCAAAAGCGTTTTTCGGAGTTTAAGCATTTCTGTAAGAAAATGTGAAATAAAAAACCAATATCGTTTAAAATGCTTTATTATTAACAACATATATCTACCCAACGTGCAATAGTAGCGTTATCAGTAATTCGTATTTATCAAATATATAAGGAATAATCTAGTTTTTATTTCCTTCATTCATTTTTCAACGTTTTCATTTAATTTCAATCTTTCTTCATTTTGAGAAAACCTGTACTGCTTTTTGCCTATACTGCATACTAGCGGACCTACCAAGTTATTTTGGTCGGACAATAGCACACCATAAATGGAATTTTTACTTAGGTATTGCACTATTCACCTTTAGGGAACGCTACCTACAGAACTTGCAATAAGCCTTGTGACATATCGCTCTGGTCTCCCTTATTTGAGATGAAAAAATACTAATTAAAAAGATAACTCGAAGGAAGATTATTAGATTAATAAATTCCATCTACTGATCGAATATTTCTCGATATTCAATATTGAAATTATCATCGTGGCTGTTAGTCTAGCTTATATAATTCTAACAGAGAAGTTTTTACCTATATGTTCTCAATTTTGAAAATTTTTGTTATATATTTCATCATTCCATCATATACCAGTACATTACCAATTAATGATGATGAAAAAAAAAAAACTCTTGACAGTTTAGAATCAGTGGATAAGGTACCTAAGTTATTGTTGTTAATCTTGATTATAAATTCATTTCAGTGCTTAATTACAAACGCTTTTTTATTTTTAGGAAATTGGTTGTTTTTGATGAATTCGTATATAGAGGTGAATTCAAAGGTATCCTGAAGTCCTTACTGAAAAGCGCAAATAAAGCGACAAAGAAAGCGGATAAACTTTTGAAAAATTATGGTGTATTAGAAAGGGAGAAAGTAATTTAATTTTTGGAATTTTTTAAAATTTGGTATTGATGGTATACAAAAGTGGAAACATTTGTTTTATTTTTAGGAAAAGGCAGATGTATATAGAGTGTTACTTGGTATCGGGCGTCGAGTTGATACATTAGAACAAACTTTGGTTTCTGATTCAAATATAAAGCTATCAGGTCCACGTGATAAAAGATGGACATTGATTTTAAGACTTAGAACTCCAATGGTTCAAGAATTTCGCGCAAGAATTATTGCAGCAGGAATGACAGTTGAATTGTTTGCGAAAAGGGTTCAACGTATAAGTCAAGAAGGAAACGAACGTACAAGGTATGGTGACGTTTCACTTCCAGAAGAATTAAAGTCGGAGACTATCGACGAAATTTTAGTTAAAATGAAAATTCCAAAAGACGAACATTATCAGCGGGTAATCCATTTATTGATATCTTCTTTGACATTGCCACTTTAAAATTCTCTTGAAACAACTTAGATCAAAATTTATAATTCAAGTTTTTTTAAGAATATCTACCTATATTTACTTCAGATTTTTTTTCTTGTTATTCATCTTGATGCCTAGATCTCAGCATCTTTACCATTTTTAACAATAGAGCTTTAGCATTTATATCATCACTATGCTATGCGAGTCTGCATAACCTATTCCTGTTTTATGTGAGACCTATTTTGTTATCACATTGCTTCCTATTTCATTAATTTAAAAATGGGAGTATTTATACTTTGATATTTCTAGATTTTGATACATCTTGTTGATTAACATATTGGCAACAAAATTTTATTTATATAGATATATTCTTTAAATAAATAAAGTCAATTTCAAAAAAAAATATTTACATAGCGAAACATTCAATAAATAAAGAACTAAAATATAAAAAAAATCCTTTGAAAGTTATGTACGACGAATTTCAAATTTTACAAAAAAACAAAATTAAAAATTTACCTGATTTGATGCAATAATTTTGGAAAGAAAGGCAGAATTTCTGATAGCAAAATTAAGTTGGATAAACAAATACCTATATATAAATAAATTGTAGAGTTACAGACCATCGACAGGCCCACACGCCGCATCTCGACTAATCTCCGTTTATGGGTGAATTTTACGCTCTTTAAGCACAAGCTATCGTATTATTCGACTGAAATCAAATTTTTATCCTTTTTTGGGGTGGAAGGAGAGAGAGGAGAGCAAAATTATACGAATACTGATATAGGTAAACCAAGTTAGTGCGTAGGTAGGTAAGTAAAACTTCAAGTAATATAGGACTCGTTCCATAACTTGTTCACAAAAATTTGTTCAACACCTACTCAAACCTTTCGAGAAGGCTGAAAGGAGCCTGCGAAAGACACGTGAATTACTGTAGGCAAAATGAAAGTTGAAAAATTCATTTTAGATTTGTATATATAGTATGTACAACACGATTACTATAAGTTTGAGAAAAAAAATCGATCATGTGGTGTTTTTCCATGGGCTGGGTTACCACTGAACACAGAAATAAATTAAATTTTCAATCCTTCAGTTTTGATAAAAACATCAAGTCTTCCGAACTTTCGGAGTATCATCTTTCAGATAAATAAGGTTTTTATTACGTAACATTGTGTACAAGTATTACCATATTTGCTCGCAGGAAACGATTGTGTGAAATCAATTCAAAAAGAATCACCCTAATTTGTGAAATTTCGGTTGTAGAAGCCAGACTTAATGAACAATCACGGATGAAATTCATTTTTTAAATCCAATATAGAACAGTTGTTTCGACTTTTCGGATATACTTGTAATTCTTACATGATATAGATGCGGGCACGATAACGTCATTGCACATTGACCCGCATGTCCGAAAGGAATACATTGTTAAGCAAGATGCGGGAGCGTCTTGATCTTGGAAAACTCGTAGGTATCTTTTGTATACACTAGATCGGTGTTCGCATCGATATAACTTCGCAATTCCTTTACCCTATTTGGAGGCATTCGAACGCACTTAAATTAACGTAGAATCATGAACGATTCTCAAATTCATTTAATATAACGGATAATTCTCTTCTCGAAACACTTACATTTTTTCATTTTCTATTGTACTACTATATATGATGCTAAATAGAAAATTCAATTTGGAACAGTGACGTAGAAATAGATACTTCAATAAGTGATAAGATATTTACTTTTTTTTATTTTTATGATTCACTCGATTTACAATGAATAAATCGAAGAAATGAGCTTTATCATTATTTCAATTCGGATGCTTAAACTCAAATTCAAACGTGATTCCGAAAACAATGCGTTCAAAGGATTTGCTATTTTTTAAACTACCCTATGTGCACATTTCTGTGGCAAATAGATATACAAAAAACATCGTTTTGGGCTTATACATGTCATATGAATATTTTGTTGACATACTTTCGAGTTGAACTTCAATTAATGTCCAATAGATATCAAAATTTTTCATTAATTAGAAAAAGATATTGATGTCTATTGATATTAATTCAAGCTCAGCTTGAAAGTATATCTATGAAATGTTCATAAGACATGTATTAGCTCAAAATGGTGTTTTCCGTCTACTTATTTGCTATGTAAGAACAGAAACAGGTTATCTATCAGCCAAAGTGTGCAGTGTGCACATAGGGTAGGTCACTTCCTTCGAGCAGGGTCACGTGATATTTAAGGGAAGAGGGAGGAGGAATAATTTTACAAGATGGGACTGGGATTTATCAAGTAGGGCCATGCAGAGAAAATCCGGACCCAGGAAGAAAGGTCATAAGAGCCAAAAAAAAAAAAAATGTTGTGGAGGCAGTAAAGACAGATGTTTAGCGCGATGCGTCAAGGCGTTAAGTCGCAGGCTCTCAAAAAAAACTCAGGCTCGGGGAAACTCCCTTCACCCTCCACCCCTCTGCACAAGTCTTAATAAAGCAAAATTCAACTGTCTCAAAAATCATTTTTTCATAAATTTTTGAAATTTTTTCAGAAGATCTAAAAAAATAAAAACTATTAATTTTTAGCTGAGTTTTCAATAAAAAAGATAGCAGCTATTACAGACTATTTGATTTGTGAAGGGATGTCGGGGGAGGGTGTGCAGTCTTCAAATCTTTACCGCTCAGACCATGTTTGTAATCAATCATCTGGCAAATGTCCAACTTCTTTGTATGCATATTTTTCCCCCACGCGTAGTACCAGTGGGTATTCATGAGATTCGCTCAAAATGCGGTCAGAGACTCTTCTTGAAAATGCAAAAAAATTACTCTTTTGTTTCTTCGATAAACCTGAAAATGGCGGATCGCTCAAATTTTAAGGGAGGCTTGAGGGAGAGCAAATAATTCAAAATTTTTGTTTTTGATGTCATATGAAAAAGTGAGTCACGGACACCAACATATCCAAATTTCAGCTTCCTAAATCTATTTAGAAGGAGAGCAAAAAACTGTTTTTTGAGGACGTTTTGAGTCATGAGATTACTTAAATCTTCCATGTCTCCTCACTAAATCAACCTACAAAGATCAAACGTTGTATGTAAATTAGTTGATGACCATAATATGAGCTCTCGAATTTGGGTCAAAACGGATTCAAAATAGCGGCTTATCAAAGTTTGAGTGAAACTAGAGAAGCCTCAAATTAGTAAGAATGCAATTTATATGAACTCATATAATATATTGGGGATAAGAAGCATACAATATCCCATATATATACCTCACATATGATATTAGAGGGGAGAGGAGCGTATATCGATCCCAAAAGTGGTGGGATACATAAAAAGTGGAAAATTTTTTATTGTTGCGTCGTATGATAAAATGAGCCCAAGTGACTGACGTATTCGGATTTTAGCTTCCCAAGAGAATTTAGAGGGGAGTTGGAGCGAAAAATAGCTTTGGCAGGGGAAACTACTATACAGGAAATTTCATGTATATCTTCTGTATCTCCTCACCTAATCTACCTTTTTTTTTTTTGTTGTTGCGGGAAAATCTTTTACCCCACACGATACTACTTGGCCGGGAACTGTTTTTGACATTACTTCCAGCCAAGCAGAGACACCTCGGCAACCAGCCCACATCTCCCCGGGGTTTTCCTAAGGTGGGTGTGCGCCCCCACCCAAGTTCCACCGCGTCGGAAGTTCAGCCATTGCTTTATCCTTTCCTTGACGACTTACTCCCCGCAGGTGGGTTTCAATCCCCAATTTTTCTCTACGGCCTTGTCTGCGCAATCCTAGAAAGGTCAAACTTCGTATGACCAGAATATGACCTCTTAAATCTGAGTTAAAACGGATCCAAAACAGCGGATGGTAAAGATTTGAGGATGATTCAAGGAACTTCAAGTAGCTGTGATTTGAAAAAGATGTGCTCATATCATTATTGTATGATACAAAAATATCAACTCAAATTTCTCTTCTCACGTGAAAACAAACAAGAAAAAAAATCTTTAAGTAAATATAGGTATCTTAAAAAAACTTGGATTATAAATTTTGATTCAAGTTATTTTGAGAGAATTTTAAACTGGCAGTGTCAAAGGAGATATCAATAATGGGATTACCCGTTGATAATGTTCGTCTTTCGGAATTTTCATTTTAACTAAAATTTCGTAGATAGTCTCCGACTTTAATCCTTCTGGAAATGAAACGTCACCATATCCTGTACGCTGGTTTCCTTTTTGACTTATACGTTGAACACTTTTCGCAAACAATTCAACTGTCATTCCTGTTGCAATAAATACAAAAGTGTTTAAAGTACATGTATTTACTTTAAAAGTGTATAAAAGTACATGTATTTATTTAATTCGTATAAATAAAATATAGTAATACCACACTGTTTTCAATGAAACATTGATGATAGTAGTGAAGTATTAATACTTATATTGTGAAGGGAAAAAGGTAATTAGATATTAGATTGATAAAAAGGAGCCGAATTTTTTCCAAACTCCTTTTTATATTCCTCTTCATCATTAAATAGTTTTACTCATAAGCCATGGATTTTTAGGGAATATCGAAAAACAAAATTTCCAACAGGGTAGATTTTCGAATACTTTTAATCGCTGCGATAACCGATGAAATTACGATATAATGTAAACAACGTTTTAAAATACGGGCACGTTAAGGCTTCAGTAAAAAACCACAAGGTCTGGTTAATTTATAACTCGAACGAACAATAATCAAATTATTTACTGCCGCGAGTTATTCGCGGCGATGTTAACATTCATTCATAAGGAACTGATTTTAAATTTCGAGTTGGCCCGCATTATAATGAGTTGAGAATTCCAAATCAACTCCTAAATACGAGCTGGTATTTTTTCGCCTTTATCGAAAAATTCGTATTATGAATGGATCGGTTGGCAGGAATTTTATGGTGGAAAATATTCGAATGGAATATTTAAAAAGTTACTTCTTCCGTAGGTATATAAATTCGCTTATAGTATTTCGTGTAAGTTATTCAATTCCGATATACATACGTATATTGAAAACATTCGAGCTTTCGATTGGCGAATTCGCGAGTGATGGATAGATACTTCGTATATTTTACCGTAAGCATAAAAAAACATAGTATGAAAAAAAACGCCAACAACGCCGCGGTGCCGAAGACAAACATCAGACGACAAAGCGGGTGAAAATTTAAAAGATAAAATTTCCGATGCGTTTTTTATAGGTATAGGTTGACTCGGTCGCATATCGTCGCGTATTACGATCATAATTTTTCCGGTTTTTTATTCGTATATGTCTCCGAAGTCTCATCTACAATTCCAAAAATCAAAACATTCGTCGTCCATATAACAAGTGACACAAGACCTGTTTCCAACTTATACTAAAATGCTAACGTCGTTTCCATGACTGGTCATTTCACGAACAACAGCCGCTTTTTTCTTTCTTTTTTACCTACTTAGGCGCAATGTTATGTGACTACAATATACGCGCGGAGAGGTACGTTCAAGCGAGATCTGTCATGATCAGGATGCAGCGACTACGTTAAGCGCCCTAGGTGGCGCCAACCCCGCTCGTTAGAATCTAATAGGATTCCTGTTTTGCCTGCCCGCTCCTCCTAACTTCGCCTCGCACCGGCAACTTCTCCTTATTATAAAACAAAAGACAATAATAATTGTTTTTGCGGAGGGAATTTTTTTGTTCGACGTTCCTGTCTGCGGTACCCGTTTCTTGCATCCGTCAAACGTTGTAAATTATCTCGAAGACGAGAACCGAGCTATGGGCTTTTTTACATTCGTCTATAGTGGTATTTCCGAAATTACGCCTTCGTCGTTTCCGCCAAGCACGCTGTCGAACTCGATGATCTCGATTTTGGCGCGTTATCGTGATACCGTGCGCCGTCTAATGGATTAGCATATATAGACACGAAGAAAATGCCTTCGCGATGCTGGGCTACAGCGTACTATAATGTCGATTATTACGCGTCGCATTTGCATTTTCATGAGTTCTCCGCGTTCGTATATTTTATAAAAAGCTTAGCTTTCCATTATACCAGTTTTTTCGCCCACTCGAAGCTAACATCGCGTTAATTATAACGTCCTTGTGTATACAAAAGTTAATCAAATATGGCTGCGTTAATTAGTTTTTCATATTCGACCGTTTCGTGTTAAGCGATGAAAAATTAGCGTATTATGTGTAAGTAGGTAATTAACCTAGTCGAAAAAGCAAATGAGGTTTATTCTTATCAAAAAGTTGTTTATCTGATTTAAATGGTTTTCGATGACATGACCTTGTAACACGAACAAGTTACATCCTCAGTTGACGAACTTCCGTGTTACGTCCAATGAGATTGCGTTTTTTTCAAAGATTTTTAGACAAAATTAAATAATAGAATATCTAACTAAATAATTTCGATTCCATCGGTATTGCGCGAAGAGGTTTTAAAAAAAGAAGTATTTCATTATTTCTTTTTTTTTTTTCTAAATTAATTATAATTTTGAAAATTTTTTAATCCCTTCAATTTCAGCGATAGGCAAAATTTCTAAAGGAACAACATGATTAGAAATAAGGTGTACGATAATTCTGAATCATTAATTTTTCCAAAAAGCTAATTTTTCGAAAGTATTTTCATCTACTCCTTCAATTTTACTACTAATAATATCAACTAATATGGTGAATTTCGGTAAATAATTTTTTACAGGGATGCTTACCGCTTAACTTATTTTATTGGCTAAAAACTAATCTAATTTCTGCAAAACTTGAAATGAATAGTTAGAGCTAAGGTTGAAAGCAAATAATTAGTTCACAGCACTGAAAAAATAGATTTGGTACTAAGTACCTTCAGGACAAGAAATAAATTTTATACTCATTATTGTAGGCAAATGAACTCATTTTTAAACAGTATTAGAGTATTCGTTACATAGTGGCCATGAAATGAGTGCCAACAATGCATACTTTATATGAGTAGTTGAGTAAGTACCAAAATATTCGAAAATGAATTTATTTTTGACTGATAATCAATTCTAAATTTATTTACGTATTGTTCTGAAATTACAGCATATTTTAGGCACTCACTATGAAATCCAGTTTTTGCAATGTGATTAATTATTATAATGATTGGCTATAATGGTCAATCTCTGAGAAATTCTTCGTGAATGAGTGATAATACAAAGGCTTCAAAAACAAATGCAATTATGTTAAATGAGTGCGCATAATTTCATACATGAAAAATGGAGAAAAAGTTTTAAAAAACAATAACAAAAGATAAAAAAAAACCTAATTATTAAAAAGAGTATTTTATCCAAACCAAATTTGGCCAACAGCTAAGAACTAATCAAAAGCTAAACATCTTCAATTTTACAAACGATCGATAATTTTTAAAAGTTCTATTTGCCCCTTCAATTTCAGAGGTAGGCAAAATTTATATCGGATGTTTTTTGGTAATTATATTGAGCAACTACATTTTCAAGAACAGCGAGTTAATATCTTCACTTTTAGAAACGATTGTTTGTCCCTTCAATTTCAGAAGTAAGCAAAATTTATACAAACCTTCATTGTTTAGAAATAAGATTTATGATGATGTTGAATAGGCATTTTATTTTGATATGAATTTTTTTTAAATACTGATTTTTAATTTCAATTTTTCAACATTTTTTTTGCCCTTCAGTTCTGGTGATGAAGCTAATCAGGACCGTTGCTAGGGTATATCAATGGAGAGGGGGGGGGTTGAAAATAATTTTCAGAACATACTTTTTGCAGGTCTACAACTAGTGTAAAAGGGACTGGAGAACTTTTTAAAGAGCATTTTTTTTTTAACGTATCTACAAGTAACGTAACTAATGAGTATACTTCAGGACATAATTTAAGAAAATAAATTTTTTTTTGCAAAGATTCGTAACGATTAAAGTAGTAATAATCAATTAATTATGAAAAATTTAATTTATTATGAATATATTAAAAAAAATTATTTTAGAATAAATTTACACGAAGCCTGTAATAAATTATTTATATTATTTAACATTATTCAGATACTCAAGAAACTGAGCTCATGGAGGATTTGAACACCCCAATTCCCACTTCGCCCTTTGACTATGGCCCGGAAACGTGTATAAATAATTATGATGATTTTCGTTGAATAAATTTTCATTACAAGGATTCTTAGCACATTTTATTGGCCGAAAACTAAGCTAATCTTTCCTAAATTTAAGCTGAATGACTGTTTGAGGCTGAAGGATGAAAGCTCGACTTTAGTTTATAGGTTAATTTGAAATTTAGTTAGGGGCTAATTTCTGAAGAAACCCAGCTAATAATACCACAGCCTCAAAAATGAATGAAATTCGGCAAAATAAGTGCATTTTAACGAAAAATAAAAAATAATAAATAAATTAAAGAATAAGTTGAAAGAAAGAATTATTATCAGATGAAAAAAATTTTCTATTTAAAATCAAAGTTAATGAAATTTTTTATATTTAAATTCTTGGCCCTAATGTCACTGAGTGAATAAAAGGTAAAATGGTAGAAAAAACTACAGCTGTCCATTTTTGTAGAATTCGCAGATGCCTCCATGACATCTCCCTTACCCTTAATAACAATCAAATTCAAAGGGCGAATCAAGTAAAATTTCTTGGATTGATTTTCGATGAAAAACTCACCTGGTCCTCTCATATAGATTCTCTAAAATCATCTTGCGAGAAAAAAATTAATCTTATGAGAAAACTCTCACACACCACATATGGAGCTGACCGGAAAACCCTTTTATCCATTTACCATAGCCAAATTCAATCAAAATGCAACTATGGAGCCGCCGTTTACAACTCAGCAAAAATACGAACCTTGAATAAATTGAACACTATACACCATACAGCATTAAGAATCGCAACTGGAGCCTTCCGCACATCGCCTACAATTAGTCTCCTCTGCGAAAGCGGAGAATGGCCATTAAGTCTACAAAGAGATTTCCTCAGCTCAAAACTATTATTACATCTCCGTTCTTCTCCAAACTCACCCGCTCATGAGTCTACCCTAGACTCACAAAATCTTCAACCATACCACTTTCTTACATACTCTCGAACATATGGAAACAACTTCTCGGATAGCAACATATACTACAACTTGCCCTCAGCTTTACCACCATGGACATCTTTAAATCTGAATGTAGATCTTTCTCTCCTAGTTCTTGGCAGAAACATTCCAAATCATATCTTCTCTAGAGCCTTCTTACAACTCACCTCCAACTACCAGCCAAACACTCAACTATATACAGATGGCTCAAAGTCAGAAAATCACGTTGGCTGCGCAGTGCTTATAGCTAACTCAGGCGACGTCGTTCGTTTCTCTCTTCCAGAGCCTTTTTCCATTCTCTCAGCCGAGCTCTTCGCCTTGAAAATCGCAGTTGACCTGGTTATAAATCTGCAACCTCCTTACCTCATTTGCACCGACTCTCTCAGTTCATTGCTATCTTTATCGCAATATCACACTCACTCACAGCACCCCATAGCTAAAGAAATTATTTCAACCCTCTACGAAAATGAAATATACCAACAAATAACTTTTGCATGGGTTCCTGGTCACAGAGGAATCGTCGGAAACGAACGAGTCGATAGTTTCGCGAAGGAAGCATCGACATGCTTCCCCATTCCAAACATCAAAATCCCTCGTGCGGACCTTGTCTCTTTCCACAAGAAACTTCTGGCTGAAAAATGGTCAAATACCTGGCACAACCTTCCAACATCGAACAAACTCCGGTCATTAAAGTCAGTCACAGACTCCTGGCTGACCTCCTTCCGCGCCGCCCGATCTGAAGAAGTTGCCCTCTGCCGCCTTCGCATTGGCCATGCAAAATTCTCCCACTCCTACCTTCTTTCTAAATCTCTGCCTCCTTCCTGTGACCTCTGCTCATGTCCTGTCACAGTCCAACACTTCCTCGTTGAATGTCCTAAATTCGCACCCCAGCGTTCTCTTCTGTCTTTACCACCTACTCTGCACCAACTTCTTGCTGACGATGAGTCATCCATCACAAATCTCATGAAGTTCCTCAGACTCTCAGGCATCTTTCCTTAAATCTAACCAGTAAAATCCTTACCGTGCCTCTGGCCATAGCAGCAGTATAGGGCACGTTAATTAAACAATTATTATAAAAAGATGTAAAATCAACTAAAGTTAGTCTATTTTGATAAGATTATAGGTAATAGCTATAAGTAAACAGCACTGATTATACCTAACAGCAAAGTCAACATTGATTAGCTGAATAATAGCTAAGTTTACAACATCGTTGAGCTGGCGGCTAAAACCAAAAATTAAGGGAAAACTAAGCATCTCTCCTTTCTAAAATTATCAGTTTTTACGTATATTTTTCAAAAATTTATACGCCCCTTCAATCTCAGCGATAGGCAAAACTAAAATGGCACCTTTCTAGTTGATTATGCTGAGCTGGAACTGAATTCTCAAAAATGAAGAGAGGAATCTTCAATCTTTCTTTTTCGAAAAAATTTCTTCTCACTTCAATTTCAATAATTAGCGAAATTTTTCAATAATTTTTGTTTTAAAAAGCCAGTTTTGATGACACTGAGTAATGAAATTTAGGCAAAAAATTCATATTAGCAGCCTGTAGATTTAGTGCCTGAAATGCCTAATAGGTAATTCAGCGCAACATTTCAGCCATAAAGTTTCGTCATTTTATTTTGAATGCAATGAAAAACAAATAATCTAAAACGTAAACATTTAAGTTTCCCTGTTTCTAAAATTTAGTAAGCTGTAATAGTTTAATTTTTTATTAAGTAAAAATTCATATTTTCACATATCTTTATCGCGATTCAGTTCATCGGAATGCTTCATTTCAGCTCCACTTCTCTTTCACTTTCAGATCTTGAGCAGGAGTACTCGCCCTAAATCGTAAAAATTGACGAAAGACGGTTAAAATTTCATCGATCCGTGAAAACTGTCATCTCTTTGGCGACGTAAAATAAACCGTCTGCGAGCGGATTTCTGGCGAATAAATTACCAACAGATACTTCTTTTTTTCGTATCGCCGTCAGAAGTTTCAGTTGCATAGCGTAAGACGCGCGTTATTCAGTTATTGGCGACAACTTCGAAAAAATGTAGCCGCAAAAAAAAACTCGCACATACGTCTATGGTTTTCGTGATATCTGACCCATTCCGAGAAAGACGTCGTCTCCGTTGATGAATTCGAGTTCGTGAAAAATTATTCTCCTCAAACTCGTTTTGTAATTAATAGATTTCACGATGGTATTGGCTAAGATAAAAAAACACCAATTCCGCGCTTCTAACAAAAAATTCACCGCCGATTGCCGAAGCCGTTCCGCGACTGTATGGTTTTTAAATGTTAGACATTTGTCTAAGAAATTCTTAAACTCTCCCTTTTCGGCGTTTATTTGGTGAATTCACTCGAAACGGAGTGATCCAATATACGAGAGTGATGTGGAGAGCGGAGATTGGAAAAAAATTATTTACATCTCGACTTATCAAATCGAATGAAGATGAGCGATAATTTTCAATATACTTAGCTCGAATTGAATATATCTATGGAGATAGTCTACGTGATGTTAAATTATCTCGTCAAACGCATTATAATCAATTAATCTTTAGTAATAGTTCATTATATTATCAGCGTATATTTATCGAGTAATTTAATATATGTGGTAATCGATTTTCGTTCGACGAATAGACTACACCTATCAAATTTACCGAAAAGCCTATATAGCCTCGGATAAACGTATTTATTTATTACCAATTAATATATTCGAAAATGCCGTCATATCTACGTATACGTAAATACGTTTACAGTAGAGGGTAACTTTTTGAATAAACTTCTATAAATACAGCTGGGCCTACTTAACCCTTTTTATAGGGATTACTTTTTTATTACTTTTTAGAAGAATTATTACTCTATGGTTATAGAAGGATATCAATACCTCTTCCACACTCGTAGCAAATGAAACTTGTTTACAAAATAATCATTCAATCATATTACAAAAAAGTGCTAAAAATCTCAATATTAGAAATAAATTTTAATAACTTACCAGTCCTAAAGCCACTAAATTTTGAAAATTTAGTTTATACTAATAGCTATACATATTTATGAAAAAGCAGTGAAAAATCGAATTTTGGGTAATTCGATTATTTTTTTATGCTGATGTTACATACTTTCGTTTCACAAAAATCCATTAATAAATTTCATTCAATTTTCAAAAATTTTATGATTTTTAAGAGAAAAATTTTCATTTTTGCTGGAAATCTCAAGGTATGCTTAGATTTCTGCTTAAGAATCTTGTAAATTCAATTTTCTAATGCTATTGAATAAGTAGGGATAAATGATATTTTGATAGTCTTCCTTTATAGTACAAGGAAATAAGCTCATTTTTTGACCGAACCTGGAAAAAAATGGTAGTGAGCTGAACTTCACATTACATGTGCAGAATGGTGTCCTTGACAAGGTATAAAAAGTTGTCACTCCTAGGAGGTGAGCTAACCCCAGGAGGAGGCTAAAACCCGCAAAAAACAGTTTTTCAACCTGTTTTTTGCTAATATATTCCAAAAAAAAGGGTTCTACGTCAAAATAAGTAATATTCAAAAAATGTTCCCCATTAAATTTTCTACAGAATGAGTGCGACAGTTTTCTCAAAAAGTCATTAGTAAGCCCAAAATGGGGTGGTCAAAATATACCAATTTTTAGAATTCCCTTTCGAAAATCAGTTCTTTGTTTATATCTTCTATACGGTGAGTCCTACGCAAAAATTGTTAATATTTAAAAACATTCCCCGTTCAATTTTCTATATGGTACGTGAAAAACTTTTCAAAAAGTCATAAAAGGGTCCAAAAATGGGGCGCCTAAAATACATTAATTTTGGAAAAATTTATTCATATGTGTTCATATCTATTATCAGATGACCTATGTAGGTGATAAAGATGAACAAATAATTTTTACTGATGATTCCCCCTTCCCTTCCACCTCCCCCCTTTTAAAATCTTTCTCCAGATTTACATTATAGAACAAAAAAACTATAGATATATTTAGAAATACTTGTTTCAACTCTGTTCGGGATCATCTATTCGCTCTTCATCACTCATTTCCACCTCCATACTATTCGTGCAATCAGCTCCACAACAATGATCACACAGCTTCGAACATTTCAGTCTTGAAATAACAGAAAATTAGGTGGTGGAAAATGTTTTTGTAATGCTAACTTGAAAGTTATTAGCTTTTAACCTATTTTCTTGCATGTGAAGCAGAATAGCCTTTCTAATAGCAACAATACCTCGTTCTTGCACAGTTGCAACAGCTGCTCCATCGGATAACGAATTGTTGCAATGCTATTAGCTACTCGTAAAGGAAAATTTTTGGATAAACTCGAAAAATATGATAATTAACTACCTACTAACCGTGTGCATGTGGTGGGTAAAGAAACGACAAGTCGATGCAAGAATTCAGTTTGTAATATGTTGAATGAACAATATTTGGTAAAAAAAGTGTATTTTGGGCCCCTTTATGGCTTTTTTCTAGGGGTGAAAACTTTTTATACCTTGTTACGGACACCATTCTGCACATATAATGTGAAATTCAGCTCACTACCATTTTTTTCAGGTTCAATCCTTATTTCCCTGTACTATTTTAATAAACGAATGAATTTTATTACGAATGAGGCCTGAATTTTTAAATAAATTATTTACCTATTCATTTTATTTGAGTGCTCGTTCACATAGTTTTACAGGTCAATTAAGAAGTTATTATTTTTCAGTCGTTTGATATTTTTCGTGAGATGAAGAAAACCAAATAATAACTTTCATTTCATCGAAGACTCAATCTCCTCGACACAAAATAATAAGCAAGGAAAACAAATTGTTGATTAGATTAGCTGTTATTAAGGTGGCTGCGATGAATCTTCCTTACTTGGAAACTGATACAAATCTATAGCCAAATTAATTAATAATTCTTTGAAATTATTTTCATCAACAGTTTTTTAATCAAATAAAACTACCAGCTATTGAATTATTTATTCATAAGATTGATATCAATATCGTACTATTGGTACTGCTGATGGTAATGTAAATTAATTGCGTAATATTATTAAATTGGCTAAGTATATCGACTTTTATTAAATATTGAATGAATTAAAAACTTCTCGCGATTATTTCATTCATAAAAATGATCGAAATCAACGAATCTCAGCACCATCACTAAATCGTTCACTACTACAATGAAAATATCATAAATATTTTGTTCAATCGAAAAATCATCAAATGTTGCGAATTTTCATCGATCGCTGTTTCGTTACAGGGTAAACGAACGACCGAACGAAAAACATAAACTCCTTTCTCCATAATACCGAATGACGAAAGCTGGAAAAACAATCTAAACGAACCAATGAGCGTGATTTCCATTCCTAAAATATATATCCACACCAACGCATCCGTAAATCCGGAAATTTTCACGAACGCCGTCACAAATAGCGTCAGAAAAGAGTTTTAAAAACATACTCCTACGTAAACAGCGCCCGGTATACGTGGCCAAAGAAATGATCAATAAATACGAGGAAAGAGAAAAAGAGGCGGCAGAGTGTGGTGGACAAGAATATAAAGGATGTCTGATGTAATGGGAAAAGCGTCAAGACGCTGGCTTCGCATGAGTGATCACTGCGTCGTGCGAAATGCGAGCAGAAGCGGTGTAGCGACGGCAACGCTAGGGGTATTTTTTCCTTTCCCTTAAACGTGTGAGCATGAGTGCTGCGTAATAAGCGCCAACTTTATATACAGTTCCGTCACGCACAATGTTAAACTAACTGAACAAATGATAAGGCCTGAACGTGTCACTTTTCAAAAAATACCACTTCCTTCGGTCTTTCGGTCTTCTTTTGCATTTTTCTCTTTTTTTCCTTCTTTCCTTTTGGAAAAACCGAGACCTTTTTTCTTTAGATAAATTTTGAACGACGAAGCAAACAACGAAAGTAAATTAACCGATATAAAAAGAGAATGGTTACCAATACGAAATGGTTTGTTTTTTCGCTGCGATGTTTATGCTTAGTTGTAGAGTAGGGTATTGAGGCGTTCAGGTATATTCTGTGGTGATGGAAATTGTTCAAATATTTAAGAATTTCGGTTCATTGAAATATTCCACGTAACATAACGTATGGAAAAATTTATGAATGATTAAAAAAAATTTTCAACACTTGCATCGCGCTAATCCTTCACTCCAGTCTCCAGATAACACTTCCTGTTCCCTTCAACTGATCATTTATTCTCAAGATTTCAAACACCTTATAAATTCACCGCCCCTATTCATAACGCGAATAACAAAAATACCGACCAAGACAACGAAATGTTTTTTCCTCTTTCAAAAGAACGAATATCTAATTCTTTTACTTCTCCGCGTAATCTGGCTCGTTAATTATTTTTTTGTATATAATAAAAAGAGCAAATAGAAAAAACAGGGGTCGCGTACCTGCGTTAATATTTAAAGCGTGTAATTGGCGGAAATCTCAAAAAGCTTGATTCCTTCGGCGCGTATAAGTACAAAAGACGCTTTTGAAATCGGCGAGCGGAAGGTTTTACTTTTAATACAAAAAGGATCGTCTGTCTTCGAGATCTAATTAAACTCATTTTTTATTTGTCGCGCACTCCAGTCGGGGTAATTCGTGGACGGGACGCGCACGCATCCAGCCTTATATTAATCACGCTTCTGACGATCGTGACGAAAATTTACACTCAGGGTTCGACATACGAATTCCATTTTTATTTTTCCAACCGCCATAAACGAAAGGTAAACTTACAATCGGTTGTTTTATCAGCGTCAAAAATCGTACTATATTTCCTAGTTGCCATTTTTATTCCTCTTTTTAACACATAGGGGTGTGTTATGCTAAACGATTCCTTATCACGCCAACTTCAATTTAGAAAGCTTATTCTACGGCCCGAACCTTTGTGAGCTTCATTAGGGGTTCTTAAATTATTACCTTTTGGATGTAGCTGAGTAATAAGATTTATGCGATGGTCTCGAAGAAAATTATGAAAGTGGAAAGTTCAAAATGATAAATTTATGGGAATAAATATTTTAATTTTTTTCATATTAAAATAAGTATTTCAAGAAATTAATTAAAAATTTTCAGTTTGAAAAAATTTATGTTGTTTTTTTTTTAATGCACGAATAACTTATCTGATGAGAGACTCGATACTTGAATCAAAATGGTTTATTTTTTATTCTATAATAAAGTAATTTGATATTTGAAGGTAAATTGAAAATTATTAGATACACTTAAGTAGAAAAAATTTCCAATTGTAGCATTAATAATTTACATGTTAGATATTAAAAGAAAAAAAGGATTTATTTACACAATAATATTATATGTGATTCATGTTAGATTACTATATTGTTTTATCGTCAAAATCATTTTATATTTTATTTATTTTTATCCTCTTTTTAGACATAGGGGTGGTTATCTAAACGCTTCTTATCTCCCACTTAATTTAAAAATCAAAAAATTACTTCATTATTCTAAATAATTTTATGAAAATAATATGCGATGGTCTCGAAGAAAATTATGAAAGTGGAAGTTCAAAATGATAAATTTATGGGAATAAATATTTTAATTTTTTTTTCATATTAAAGTAAGTATTTCAAGAAATTAATTAAAAATTTTCAGTTTGAAAAAATTTATGTTGTTTTTTTTTTTTTAATGCATGAATAACTTATCTGATGAGAGACTCGATACTTGAATCAAAATGGTTTATTTTTAATTCCATAATAAAGTAATTTGATATTTGAAGGTAAATTGAAAATTATTAGATACACTTACGTAGAAAAAATTTTCAATTGTAGCATTAATAATTTACATGTTAGATATTAAAAGAAAAAAAAAGAATTTATTTACACAATAATATTATATGTGATTCATGTTAGATATAGCTATTATTGATTTTTAAATTTTCTTGTTTCAAGTAATTCATTTTATTTGGGTAGGTATTTATTTATTTTTATGCACAACATTTTAGTAGATCATATGGGCAGAGATAGGTTAACAATTCTGAAGAACGCTTTTTATGCCTCCTCACTATAATTTTTTTTTTTCTAAAAATCAAAAAATTACATTACTAATGATAATTATCTAAAATAAATATTTTATGAAAATAATATTAAAAAAATCCAATACATTTTACAAAATGATCCCACTAGTATACTCCACTTACTGAATTTCCTCCACTCAACCGCCTTATACCCACTCCTGTAACCCTACTTAAACACGCCTCTAGCCCAGCGCTGTACATGGCATCAAAAAAAAAATCTGAGGGGCTAATTCTACATTTGTAGAGTTTTGAGCCCTTCCATGCTTCATTCCTCATTTTCATCGATGAATTGATGTATTATAAAAATATGATTTTTTATATAAATCAAATATTAATATTTCTATATTTAGATTTTTTACGTGCCATGTACAGCAACAATCGTGCAAAAAAAAATTAATAAATATATTTTTATCATTTTCATGAAATAACACGAGTGAAAACAAAGACACGAAAATTTCATAAAAAAAAGGTAAAAATTTTGGTAACCGATTAATCAACAACAAACCAAATGCCAATGCTTTTCGAACCCCGTTTTACGAAAAAAATCACCTTTCAAATGTAAACCCATTTTCTGTACGTGTTAGCGAATAATGTTTTCCTTAGATATTGTTTTCTTTCATTATTTTTCAAACGTAACACGGCGCTTTGGTTACACGTTTTTTTTTCGTTTCTTATATACCTCGAATAACGATCCAGGTCACGCACGTACTAAAAAGTATTGCACTCATCTTAAAAGTACTTTACCACGGGTATAGCCTACCGATATTAGCTTTTTCGCGGTTAATAATGAATGAATTTATACGATCGTAAAGCATGGCCTTTCGTTAGTCAGTTTTTCATAGGGAATTTGGACGCAGATTAGAAGAAGAATTTCTGAGAAAAAAATTAAATGGCGACATTGCGGAGGCGAGATGGAAGTTTTATTTTTATTTGAGTATTCGTGTTTGAAATGGGAAATACGCAATGTATACTACGTATAAACATCCGTTTTTAAATGAACGGTTCAAAACTCGAAGACATAGGCTGAAATACTGATTTCAAAAAATCAGAACTCCATTGACTGCAATGAAGATCAAACCCCACCACGTTACGAAGCGTTACGTATTTACGGCGATTCATTATAGTAATTTAATCGCTCACATGTTGAGTTGAAGGTATCTCGTCTTTTGCAGGGGATCAAAGGCTGCTTACATTATGGTAGAACGAAATTTTTTTCTGCTTATTTTTTGGTGTTTTGTGACATAAAATTGTGTTCGGTGGTTTTAAAGAAATACTCAAATTTTGAAGAAAAAATTTCGAATCTTTTCTGAAGAATATAGAGTTAAAACTTCAACATGCTAAAAAAATTTGTATAAATTTTTTTTTTCAACAAAAAACTGGATATTTTGCTTCGTAAAATTTTAAAATTTATTACTTGAATAAGCTCTACCGGATGACTCTTGATTCAAGCACCTCAAGCGCGAAAATCTTCCCTCGTAGAAATAAATTATATAATTTGAACGATATTAGCAAGAAGAAATGACATAAATAAAATTTATTTAATGTTTAAGAGCGTCTATCAATGAAATGCGAAATTATAAATTATTTGCTCTTTGATGCATAATATCGAAATTCCAGCTCTAGTGGAAGAACTTTATTCCACTGATCCTAAAGCACACTCTATTGTTAGGTAATAAATCCTTCTTCAATCCCTTCTTATATTTTGGCCACAGATTTCAGATATAATATTTTATTAAAATCGATGTTTCTAAATAAATAAATATTTAATAATGAATAATTATCAACTTAAAAATAAAAAATTTCAACAATTTTTTTTAATTTAATTTTTTTTTTTTGTTTTCCAAAAATCATACTGCAAAACTAAAAAAGGTGAGTTGTTTTTATTTTCCAGAACTCCCAAAATTTTTTTCTTCAAAATTAAGCATTCAAAAAATCTATCTGAAGGTTGAGTTTTTTTTTCTAATCAGGGTAAAAATTAATGAGGGTAAAACAAGAAGGGCGGGAAATATTAAGCGCAATATCTGAACTGGGAGTTGGAGCATTCAAAAATACAAATAGGTTATAGAGTCCTAAAATATTTAATAATATAAAAGATGGAGAGCTAAAAGCGTTGTTAAATGACAAAAAAAAATTCAAGCAAAAATTAAAAATTTCTTTGGCGGAAGGAAGATATAAATGGGTTGAAAATAATAACCGTTAACCATAGGTCCTACCTGTAATATAACTATAGTTTAAGTATGGCTATAATTTGGGATTAAAACCAATCGACACGTAGGGTAACTGAGGCCGCACCAGCCATTATGTATGTTTATGTCTATGTTTATATTTGAAAAAAAAAAAATGTAATAATAATCGCCCGTCCATACGCGACAGAGGTCGCCAGACATTAAGGGGTAATAAATATTTGATTTGATTTGATTTTATTTGATTATTATTATTATTATTATTACTATAAAATTTTTGCACAAAATAAATTTGAATTTGAAAAACTATTATATACATATGTAAAAGAAAATTAGGGAAGTAATGCACTTCAAGAACATTTTAAATATGATTCATTGCATCAGGTTAGGACATTGTCAACAATCATACATTATGAACGTAATTGATTAATATTGTGATATTAAATTTATTGTGAACGAATAATGTGCTGCCTTCTCATTGGCCATACACGATTTTCTCATTCTTACCTCCTGACTAAATCTCCTGCTCCTCCCTTATTCAGTTCAACCTTTGACTACATATTACCAACGTGGACCGAGCTACTATGGTTGAACTCCGACAAAAACGCCAAATCTTACTTCACATTAATTACCACCCAAAAACAGCAATCAGAATGGTCCTACCAAAACACATCCAAACTCTTCACCATCTGCAACCTATGTCACCAACAAAATACCACTGTCAACCACCTTCTCTTTCTGTGTCCAAAATTGAACGATATTCCAAAATCACTAAAAATCAAACAAGAAATAACTGACAACCCACAAAATATTCATAACATTTTGACTCTTCTACAACGATGCGACCTCCTATTTAAAATTTAACCATACTAGAGGTGGCGTGATAACCAAGGCAGTTAAAAACGCCACCAAAAAAAAAGTATCTTTTTTAGTTTTACAGTATGATTTTTGAGAAACAAAAAAAAATTAAATTAAAAAAAAATTAAAATTATTAAAATTTTTTATTTTTATGTTAATAATTATTCATTATTAAATATTTATTTATTTAAATCACTTCTCATTTTTTATTAATTAAATTTAATTAAATTCAAATTTTTTTTAAACTTCTTGCAATAAATTTAAACATTTTACATTGAAGAACAACAGTAAAAATTTTCATTAAAAAAAAAAAGTTTGAAAAAAATTGAAAGTTATCAAAAAAAATTAGAATATGCTGATGAGAAAATTAGTTGGCGTGGAAAGATTATGGTATAAAAATTATGAAAGCCCACAACCGTCAGTAGACCCCTACCCCACATTAGCTTAATCCGGTTCCACTCATATGGTTTGTTTGTTCTGCTACACTATATTTCTTAAGCGCTCCATCTGAGGCCCTAGGACTTGGCAGGTATGAAATCAGATATAATTCAAATGATAGAGGTTCAATGATGACGTAAAGTTGGTACTCCAAAGGGGCACCCTTATTCGACTCCGTTTAGTTTGTATAACTGCATATCACTCGTAATATCAATTTTTAGATTCCTTCATATGTACCTAATATGCGACGATGAGCTACATAGACTCATGTAGCATAATGGGCTATAAATGGCCAAGGTCCACATCCCTCACGGCATCTAATTAAGCCTGAATGTGAACCTGATCTTGGGTTAGATTGTTCAAAGGGATCCATGAATGATCGTTTCAGGAAGCGCCAGAGCGTTTTTTACGCCTGAAAATCGCTGTAAATACTACACTGATTAATATCAACATCAACAATATCAACATAACTAATACATGAACCTTTCTTCGTAAGATTCCGGCTGCGTTGCTGCCATAAAACATGGTTTAATCTAGCGATGATTTTATTCAACGATTATTGACCTTTCGTATCGACCACCAATAAACTATAATATGAGCGAACATAGTCGCACGCATTGTCTGCATACATGAGCGATACCGTGTCATATGATTTTTCAAACTCGGACGGCGAAATCATTAATAAAATGTCATCGTCGTATGGGATAATTGTTGAAATACGATAACGATATATCCGAATGATTTTCGTCTTAGATGTAATCACGGTTGCTCGTAAAATATCGGGCGACAGTGAGGGGGGGAGCCGATGATGTAAAAAAGCAGCAAAGCGGACACGAAGCGGCACGGCACGCAAAACGAAACCTGTTGGAGATAGAACAAGTTCGGGACCAGATCATAAAGCTTCAGGTATATCGTATTTAAGGGTACGGTGCCGGTGCGGGGATCGCGATGCGGCCAAACAAATGAATGAAACGCGATCATTGATAAATCAGCGAAATATATGGAACGTTATGGTAAACGGTGAGGCATGCGAGTAAAACAAAGTAAAGAAAGAACTTCATAATGAACTGACATTAATGTACTTCGGGGTGTGTTCAAATGCTGGTAAAATTACAGAAATCACGATCGCGATATTGTACTAAATGATCGCCGCGTGATGAATGAAGGATAGGTGGGGGGGCCTGTGGTTCAGTGCGAGTACGTATACGCTAATAAATGTGGACGGCTCGACGCTCGGCAACAGGATGTGTCGTAAAGTGAGCGCCCATCTGTCTGCCAATTTTAATTCGTTTAAATTGAAGTGGGCACATACAATGAACTGTTACGACCACACACGTACGCAGACCGGGGCCCCCAACGAAAAGACCTGTCATTTAATAATTCATCTGGATGATGGGAAAAGACTAGGACGTGTTTTTTATTAACCGTGATTACAATTAGGCTGTGTCAGTCAAGTATTGTGACTTCCATTATTTGACTTGTATATAGTGTGGTACCTCGGGATTCGACCCTCTTCACTCCGCCCACGCTCTATACAATTTACCGCGATAGCCAATCGTAAGAGCGTAATGCGCTTCCTAATTGTAGCGTGTGATGTGGTCGGATTTTTTTTTCTCTCGAAAATTAACCTCTTCCTGTCGTTTTCAATATTCATATTTTACCGCCGTCCGTCGTATATCACGGAAAATACTCGGAATTAATTTTTTTCACAACGCTTGGGAAATTAGCGCTTCGTCGTACGCGACTACGAGTCAACGAGTCGCACATGTAGCCCGAAACTAGCTCGTAATTGCGCTCGATAAGATCATGGCGACATGTTATAACGAAAGCCTTCCGAAACGTCGACTCGTCGGTTCGCTTGTCAGCGTGTTTTCGACAGTTTAACACTTCGTTTAAGTTGAACCGCGTATACATTGTATTATGGCGGGAGAGGGAGAAAAAAAGAAAACCGATTTCACGATACTAATGGAAAACTGCGACGGAAACTAGTACTTAATTTTTAATTCGAACGAATATGGGTAGAAATTTTCACACACTAAACTACGCAGAAGATGGCGGAAAAGCACAGCATCCTGTAATATTTCACATCACCATCGTGAATCGCGACTAAATAGGCGATTGCGTAAACGTGTAAACTCAATGTGGCGCACGATAATCGGAGACGAAGATGGAATAGTACACGGTACCGAATTCTCGACTCAATGATTTCAATATGACTGGCGCGAATTCAGGTATCCCGAGGTCTGTAAGAGCGCGATCCAAGGTGTGGCGAAAAGTGAAGAATGTGGCGCCGTTTGGCGAACTCGTCCGCCATTTCAGCCAATCGTCGAAATAAGATAAAAATACGCGACGCGAAGCCGATCAAACCAACAGATGTTCTTTGACAATGGATAAACGTTTTAAATTCGAATACTAAATGCGATATAACTGAACGAGGGATGCTACCAGGGCTTTGTATTTTTCGACTATTCTTTCAATTGTAATCCAATAGTAAAGATACAGAATAAACCGCGCGTATACGCGTTCTATCCGCGTATCCACGAATAATAGACTCACCGGGGTTAATAGTAAATAGAAAGTTAGAAAAAAATAAATAAATAAGATGGGATGCTTAATCTCGCAGAAGCTCCCATTGACTCGATTTCAGATTTCGTCTCCTATCATGAGATTTTTTTTCTTGCTCGCGTTTCGTTTTTAAGATATTTCTCGATTCGCAGATTTGCCGTGAATTCGGTCGCCTGTTTCAGAAAACACGATTCCGCGTGGCGTATTTTTTTTTTCATTCGATATAATACTTATTCTTTTGTGCGTTGGAGATACGATGTACTGTATATGTGGTATCGTCGACGTAGTCTATTAGAGAAATTATTTCGATTGGTGTGCCTCGCTGTTTGGACATCGGATTCGGTTTATTAATGTGCCTTCGAACGTATACGCGATTATTCCGCGTGTATGACAATACGAGGGTCAATAGTGTGGCAAATGACAATTTTATATGAGTAATATCTAAGTGTCCCATCGACCACCAACGTAATATTTTCATTAAAGCAGTTATGGCGAAGTGGATACCAAGCGAATGATTTGAAACAGGCATTCGAATTTCAATTACAATTCTATCTGGACATATCTACGCATCTAGATAGATTGCACTGAGAATAACTGTTTGCGATTTATTGTAACGATTTCCATTGATGAAGTAAAAAAGTGACAGTAACTTATTTGGGGAATGATATGTACATCGAGATTATTTTAGAATTATTAATTTAAAAAAACAAAAAAAAGCAACGATTCTTCAATATTAAAGGAATCACTTTCAAAATAAGTTACTGTTACTTTTCCCTTCAGTTATACCATCTATTGTTATAATCGTGGAATACTTTACCATAAAATTTCTCTTCATTTGGAGAGGAGAAATAGTCCCTACAATCAAAGTTTATTGACCAACAACAGGTTACACTATTTGAGATCGAGTGAGAAACTTCAACTTTATTTTTTCAAGCCCATTGTTTACTGATAACGTCAATATGAGCCAGTTTATACATATAAGTATAAATAACAGCTTACACCATTTGAGCTCGTGTTAAAAAATTCAAATTGTGTCCGCCAGGGGCGTAACTAAGGGGGGGGGATAGTGTTATGAAAAGTTGGGAAATTTGTAATTGTTCAACGCTGAAATTGGGAACTTGAATTTCTTTTGGGAAAATAAGAACTCGAATAAATTCGAACTGATGCCAATTTATATCATGTATAGCGCATAACCAGGGACGTAGCCCCCTTGGCTTTTGGAAAGTTGGTAAATTTGGAGTTTTAGCGTAAAGTTGGTAAACTTGACCACTTGCGCAGTATTATTACAGCTATTTTTAAAGACTAAAAAAAAAAAAAAAAAAAAAGTCAACAGTTGGTAAAATTTCATGGTATTAGTTGGCAATTTTTAGTTTTCTCCCCCCTCCCTGAAGAATGCCCTCGGTACGCCCCTGGTGTCCGCCATCTTATGATGTCAAAAAGGAGACGTGTTATCAAATTTTTTGATTCCTTTCCCCCTCTGCCGACCATGGACCAAAGTGGTTTGACCAGAGGTGGATTTAGGCATGGGCAGAGAGGGCAGCTGCCCATGGCGGCGTAATTTCAGGGGCGGCAAATTTTGATTTTTCCTGCTGCTTTGTAAATGTAGAATGAATTATGATGATCGATTGAAAGAAAAATTATGGTAGAACATATTCAGAAATCAGTTTAAAAAAAGATTATGTGAAAATGAAAACTGTTTTTTTTTTCGGCTGAGTTTTTTCAATTTCAAAACGATAGCTATATAATTTTTTTTCACGTCTAGCACCGATAAGTATTCGCATGAAATTTGCTCAAAATTTTGTGAGAGACTCTTTTCAAAAGTGCAAAAAAATTCCTTCTTTGTTTTTTCGATAAAATTCAAAATGTCGGATGAATAAAATTTTGAGGGAGGCTGGAGAAGTGGAAAATAGCTCAAATGTTTTGTTTTTGATCTCACATGAAAGAGTGAGTCGCAGAGACCAACATATGCAAATTTCAGTTTCCTAAATACATTTGGCGGGGAGTTAGAGCAGAAAACGCCTTTTTGTGAAGTTTAGAGTTATGAAATTTCTTGAATCTTCTACATCTCCTCACCAAATCGACATAGAGAAGTCAAACTTTGTGTGTGGTGTTAGTTGATGATCAGAATATGACTTCTTGAATTTAGATCAAAATGGGTGCAAAAAGGCATATAATCAAAATTTGAGTTGAGCTTGAGTAGCTTCAAATAAGTGGAAATGTAATTAATATTAATTCATTCGATTGTTGGGGATAAGAAGTGTATTATATTCCAAATTTTCTTTCACAGATGATATTTTAGGAGAGAAGGAGACTCAGCTCCAGTAATGCGACATGGCTGCTTACATTTTTTTTACTTTTAAATCAAACTTAAAAGTTTGGCTTATGTACCAAAATGAACGTTTTAAAAAAAAACCTGCATGAAAATTTTCCATATTTTTTTTGAAGGGGAGGCGGCAAAAATTTATTGCACAGGCGGCAAAATGCTAAGTCCGCCTGTGGGTTTGACCTCTAACAGATAACACCATTTGAGATCATGGGAAAAATTTCACTTTATTTTTGCAAATGCGTTGTTTCACTGATGACGTCAATATGAGCAACTGTAACTTGATAATATCAACAGCCAATAAGGCATCAGTCTTAGTGAGCATTGATAAAATTTCGATCTCCCCTCTTACACCGCAAAAGTGATAAGTCCATGTGTACATTTAGCTGCTCATATTGACGTCATTCAAAACCAAATATTTTTTATTTTCATTGGTTGTTGTTGTTTTCAGACTCTTGTGGCTGGGAGAACCAATAGAAATTTATTAAAATTTCTTGATGGTCAGCAGGAATGGTTTAACCTGTTATAGGTCAATAAACTTTGATCCTTGGTGAAATTTTCAACTTTTTTTAAATTTATTAAAAACACGAATAGAAAATTTGATAGCTAGTTTCAATAATAATAATTAAAATCCCAAATTAACAAAAAAGCGACACGTGTATTACAAAAATTATTTTCATTATTATTTTTTTTTTTTTAGTTCTTCTCTCTGTTGTAAATTTCAAAATTTGTCCCTCGAATACATACATCGCAAAAATTAAAAGTTTTGATTTTCAGCTCTCAGTACCAGCCTAGAAAAGTGCCAATATTAACCTTGAGGTCTTGAGGTAAAAATTACTTACGGGTCAATTTTTAAATTTTTCTTACATAGTTACATCCGATGAAAATCAAATAAAAAAATCCAATTAGTACTGGGAAAGTGCTGAAATCTTTACATTTGGATCTCGGGCCCTCTCAGGTACTTGAGCTCAGAGACAATCTTCCCCTGCTTCCTTCTTCTCACCCTTGCTCAGTAGAAGACTTTAAATACCTACCAAGTCTATCAAGAAAATTTCAAAATTCCTATTTTTCAAATTTGGATACCTATTTGAGAATACTAGACGCAATTTTAAAGATTATTATAATATATTTATTTCTTTATTGTCATTAAATATTTATGGCAGTGAGCTAATGCTCAAATGGAATTTTTTTCGAGATATATACGTAAGAAGTTGCTTTTTATATCCTAATGAGGGTTGAAAATATTCGCAAAAATCACGAAACTCTACAGACTTCAAGGCTTTTAAAGTTCACAATACTGTATGGGTAAAAATTGAAAATTTTTTCTCCATTTTCTGCTTCAAAATATATTTACGATTCAATAACGGAATTTTATGCCTTTTGAGAAGCATACACCTACTCAAATTTATCAAAATTTCATGACTGAAATGAGAAAAAAACGGAAAGTTGTAATGTTTTCCAGTACCTATATGGTTTCTGAGAAAATCTCAAAAATGTTCAAAAAAATCTATCTAAGCATTAGTGTTATAATAAAAAACTTTTTTTCGTGTTTACCTTTGCTCTTGAAAGAACTAAATTAAAAAAAATTGGGTTTTCTGATGCACCATGCACCTCGGTGAATGTCCCTTTATCATAAAATTCAGCAAAGTACCTACAGAAAACAGATAACTGACGTTAAATTTCCATTCTCGATGTTTAAATTTTTTTCATTAACTCAAAAATAATATTTCTAGATAAGTACCATAAAGAAGGAATATTTATAGAGAAAAGCGAAAATTTAATTCCACCACCTCGCCCGTCGTACCAGCGTATTAATCAGTATTTTTTCGAAACTTCGAGCTTCCCTTTTAGACTTTTGAACTCTAAAAAAAAATTCTCCCAATAAAACGAAGGCTTACTTTTTTTAAATTCAAAATTATTTTTATTTTCATATGCTTGCATAGAAACAAGTGCAGAAATTTTATGCATCATATAAGAATAAGTTATAGATTCTTGTTTTTTTTTTTTAATCTAACTGAAATTAAATAATTTAAATTCTTTTTGTTTTTTTTTCCTCAAAAAAATTTGAAAGTACTTAGTGTAATTTAATTTTTTCATGTAAGAAGCTAATGACCGAAAATCATTAAAATAACTATACTATATCATTTTCAGTTTTTACTAGACACGAATTCATAGGATGCAACATGGCGAGGGGAGAGGGGTGTAAAATATTTTTTACCTCTTCTCTTCTTTGATAATGTAGAAATTTTAATTTGTCTAGATTAAAAAGAAAAATCTGCGAGTCACATTTTTAAGACATGTACGATGTCATTTCGACTAGCTTCAAGCACTATTTTACTTATGCCATATAATTATAAAATTTTTCTTGAAAATATAAATAATTTTTTTGATTAGTTATGCTTGATGAGGATGGTGGTGAATATAATGAGTGTGAATAGGACGTTCCGTACCTGGCTCCTCATAATTTGTATACTTTGGGGCTATAAATACAGTGTCAAGTAGATATAGACAAAACAAAAAATATTTTCGAACTACTACTATTTTCAAAAAGTATTCTCTTGATCAAAAATAAATAAATAAATGAATGATAATGAGGTGAAATTTATATTTTTTTTATTACTTTCAATTCTATGCCTCTCGCCTATAACGGAAAAAAGTAAAAAAGTGAAGTAAATATTTACTAAAGTATTATTTAAATTTATTATAGGTGAATACTTGATCATTTTTAAACAGTACGAATGAATATTTTGTGATTTATTAATTATTTCCTATCACGATTTTCGAATTAAAAAGCTGATTCTTCTCAAGTTACTTATTTTTCAAAGTGCCAATAACGAATATATGGATTGTTACAAAAAAAAAATAATAATAATAATAATGATAATAATAAAAGATAAAACTAGAAAAAAGAAGGCATAACTTCTAAAGAAAAAAGAAATTAATATTTACTCATAATCAGGAAATATTATCAGTTAAACTTCATTACTCACAGGGTACATAAACAATAAAATTAAATTAAAATAACAATGAAAGGAGAATGGAGAATGATGTGATAAAAATAAAATAATATTATTCCAATTGTTTAAGGGCTGTGCAAATGTGCAACAAGAGAGTGAGAGAGAAAAATTATTTATATTCTTGCGAATTCGAGATTCAATTCAAATCATAATGAACTCGTATACCCATCAATAACGTGTCTAAAAAATTTCCCACATAGGCTCAATCTATCAGCTAACAGCCCCGGATAAAAAACCCACCGTCACGATAAAGAAGTCTGAAAAAACCTTCAAACTGCTTTCGAAAGGGATTGCCATAAATTACTTTAAAATTCACGTATCGTTCTCGGAAATCTAATAAAATTACGGGCGAAAAATCCGTCATGCCGGTTGCGTTTTAAATTGAAACCCTATATACGTAACACGCGTCATACGAACGCCGTTCTTCGCGAAAATATAAAAAATTGCGATACTTATTTCTTTTTCTTCGTCCGAAAGCATTATAAAATGGATGAAATATCCAGCTCGAGAGCGCCGACCATATAGCGGGGCATCGTGATAGTAATATTTTCTTGACCGCATTGTATTTTCGCGATACTAACGCCATGTTTGAAGTCACCATTTGAGCGTTGAAAATATATTAAACTCAGTGCGCGCCAAAATTCGTATCCCTATCGAACCGCTTTATTAACACGAGGCGGTCATGAAAACGACGATTAATCATCGTCGCTTTGTTTTCGAGCTTAATCGGCGAACCGAAGATGGGGTAAATTTATTTAGCCAAATTGAACGGTAATTTGGCAGAGTGGAATGAAGCCAAGGTTTGGTTTATAGGTGAGTATTTTGTTACCACTGGTTTCGCTTGATTCGGCGGTATTTTTCATTTTAACCGTCAACGTAGAAAGGCCTGGCAGCGGAGTTGTGTAAAGGCTCGAAAGTTCTACGCTAAAGTCAACTTGGCCGCTATTTTCTATACGCTCTTTCTTTTAACTGGCAACAATTTGAAAAGATATTGCGTACACTCAACATGATTTATTTCGTTAATAAATAGTCCGCATTGAATTGCTTGACAAAAACGCTCATTTTCGGTACCTAATATCGTGGCTGAGAAAGTTTCCTTTTTTTACGCAATGTATCGTTGCTAACGTGGATTTTTTTCAGAGATCTTTATAGCGAAGAGGAATTTTTACGCGCGACTTATACTTTTAATAGCGTAGGTAGTAGCCAGTACACGCACGTAGGATGGAGCAAATGGTAGAGTATTTTAGGTGGTAAATATCGTCAGAAATTTTCTATTAGTGAAAGGTCAACTTTGAGGTTAATAGTGAAGTTTGTGGGTATTGTGTGAGAGTAAGTTTTCGTTCATTTCGGTAGTTTAATACAAATAATGATGTATTATTGCCTACTTCCAAAGACTAACACCCTTCCTATTATACAAAAGAAGAGATTAATAAAAAAATGCAAACACATTTTTAAATAGTGAGTTTTATTTTCCATTATATTTTCTTTAATCCATTGTCGTTGTGTCTAAATTTAAATCCTTGAAATTATAACAACAAAAATACATACTATCAGGTATCAGAATGATTGAGACAAAGAAGGAAAGAGAATGCTAAACGACCTGAAGCAACGTCTCTATAACCACATATTAAAATTTTAAATCATTTCATTGTATTTTGTGAAAAATGTAGAAAATTAAAATTCTATTCATCTTGGAATATCTAATTTTTTTTTTTAAAATGCAGTGAAATGCTTTGAAATTTTAACGTTGTTTTAGTTGCTTATTGAATCTTTTAAAAATTTTTCATTTCTTTATGTTATATACAGAACTTTACTATACATTCAATGATTCATCTATATACTTATTTTCCAAAATAGCACTTTAAAGATCTTAAATCTGTAATTTAATGACCCAAATTTAAAAAATTTTTAAATCTAAAAAATAATCATGAAATTTTTAAGAACACAGAAATAAAACAAAATTTTAACATTTCAAAAACTGAAGTTGCCCAATAATGAAAGAAATCCAAAGACTAAAATTTCCCAAAAATTAAAAAAAAATAAAAAGTTCATAAATCAATAAAATCACAAAAATTAACATATTGCCGCCATAAAATTTGAAATTTGTGTTTAAAAAGTTAAAAAATTAAAAATTAAACATGTAAAAATGGTTAAAATTTTTAAAAAACTCATTTTTTCAAACATCGACTTTCGTTGTTTTTTTTTTCAATTTTTATTAGAAAAATTAGTTCACAAATTATAATTCAAATTCTAGATCCAGTCGCAGCTGATATCAAACCTGTATTCAATAATAGTAAAGAAACTGCAAGCATCCATGACGTATTACTGGAGCTGAGTCTTTAAGGGGGGGGGGGGTAGAATATAACATTTTTTGGTTGAATGCATACAGTAAACACGAGGACATTTTTAAGACTTTTTTATATAACGCATTTTTTTTATATTTAAAATTTTTTTTTAAATAAGGAAACTAGATTCATTTTAATTTTTATTGCAAAAAATTTGAAGTTCTGATTTTTGAAAAAAAAAAATGCATGCATTCCTCAAAAAATAAAATAAAAAATCATATTGAATTTTTATGATGTCATTCTGCGAAAAATATTAATAGATGATGCGGAAAACAAAAAATTGAAACATCAAAATTATGGGAAAAATACGATTTTTGCTTTATGCCCAGAAAAACTATGCAACCCTTGAGGATCTTTTTGAAAAATGTTTATTCAGGAGCTTCTGGTCAGGTAATCCTGAATAATTTTTATTAAAAAAGATCCTCAAGGGTTGCATAGTTTTTCTGGAAACGGGACATAAAGCAAAAATCGTATTTTTCCCACAATTTTGATGTTTCAATTTTTTGTTTTCCAAAACATCTATTGATATTTTTCGCAGAATGACATCATAAAAATTCAATATGATCTTTTATTTTATTTTTTGAGAACTGCACGCATTTTTTTTTTTCAAAAATCAAGATTTCAAATTTTTTGCAATAAAAATTAAAATGAATCTAGTTTCTCAATTTAAAAAAAAACTTTACATATTAAAAAAAATGCGTAATATAAAAAAGTCTTAAAAATGTCCGCCCGTGTACTGTATGCATTCAACCAAAAAATTTTACATTCTACCCCCCCCCCCCATTGGGATATGCTTAGACTTGCGGATAATGTTGTTATTCCCTTTACACTCACACCCAGTTCAAAGGCAGGAAACACCTACTCATTTCCTCCATCTGTGATAATAGTTTTGAGATTAGTATTCAGAGAAGGCATGAGGGGGTGCGAAGGGTGCATTTGTCCCGGGCCCAGATTTTTTGAGGGCCCCTAAAATGTGGCAGGGGCCAAATTTTCTAATAGACCATATTGAAAAATGTGTGAGAACATGAAAAAAAATAATAGCAGTTAAAAATTTCAATAAATGTGCATAAAAGTTGGCGAACATTGATTTGATGGGTTCAAACAGGAATGCGTTTCATGAAAATTAATTATAAAATATAGGTACAATTTTGTTACTTTTGTAATATGAAGTGAGGCGTAAAAAATGTTGAGGCGGGGGGGGGGGGTGAAAAATGCAATGGAAAAAACGACCCGAGAAATTTTTGTACTAGGGCCCGATTTGGCTTTGGTCGTCTCTGGGTATGTTTACTGTTCTCGAAGTAATAATCATATTCAGGCACAGATTAATCAAATATAAATTATTTAAGAGTAGTCATGTCTTCCTAACATTTTTCTTGACCTCGATTACCCCTCCAAGCTATTTCTTGCTTCAACTCCTCTCCAAATTTATGAAGCTGAGATTTGAATATGATGGTATTTTGAGCTAACTCCACCACATAAAACTTGGAATAATTTAGACTAAATTTCGATTTTTTCCAAAAATTAAAGGGTAGGGTCACATTAGTTGCTAAATGAAGTCAAAAGAACGCCATGAAAATTTCAGCATCCTAATTCATGTTTTAGGTCTTTAAGAAAATTTTTAATTTCAAGAAAACGAATTTTCGGATAATTAACAATTTTTTATACATTCAAAAGTCATATTTTATAGTCGAAAAACAGATGTAATTTAGAAGGTATAAATAAACTGTTTTTAAATTTTTTCAAAAAGCAATAATTTTGGTTATTTTCAAAAATGAGAAACAAATGAGTTATTTATTAATAGTGTGCACAGTAAAAACTTAACTTAGACTATTTAAGAGTCAAGAGGGAAAATACTCGATTTTCACCTCACGAAGCTTCCCAAAACATCATTATGCTTCAAACTTACTTCATTCAAATATTATAGCTATACAAAGTTTACATAATATCGTAATCAAGGTTAAGCCACCTTTATCCACCTACAATAGCCATACTCAGGGCGAAAAAGAAATATATATGTATGAAATCATTACGAAGAACATTTGCATATTGACATACCACTACAAGTGATGTAAAACGCGAAGATATGAAGATATTCTCTCTTTGCTATCTTCTCTACAAATCAGGTAGACTATAATAATTACCTACCGCTTTTATTAAAAACTTAGCTGAAAATTGTTCCGTAATTTTTGCCTGAACTCTGAGAATACTCAGCGAATACATTACCCTTTTCAAAAATTTTATGAGATTATTCGACAAGTTCAGCAAGTACATTTTCGGTACATCAATGAAACAACCATCACTAAAAGGAAACATAATTGAATACATTTCGACGCGCATTCCCTTCAATTAGTAATCAGTTCGCGGTACCAGCTTACACGTCATCGACGATTCTGAAAAGCTGTCTTCAAATCTGTCGCCATAAGTGCCCGTTACAATCACGACTTCGCGTTAATGAAACAATTATACTGGTAAGTGGTAACATTTAAAGAAACTAGTTCTAAATACGACAACCTCGAACGCCGCGCGTCGCTTTTTCTAGTTCTGCGAAATGGGAAAAATTAAAACCTCCGCGACGTGTAATACTGGCAACGGCGGCTTCGGTTATTATCTGGTTATTTAATTATCATCGGACAAGATGAAATGTCATTATGAAATGTTATCGAACTCTTGAAAACGGCGTCTCGGCGGCGCCGAATGCGATAAATTACCGTGAAAAAAATAAAGCTCAGGCTGTACTGTACAAAAATCGCGCAACGAAATTCTTCGTAAGTATAAAGAAAAACTCGTTCGCTCGCTTTTCAACTGTTATTATGTTAAATAAAATGAGAAGAAAAAAAGAAAGTTACACGCTTCGAATAAGTTTACACGTTGTAAAATTTATAGGTTATATAGCTCGCAGTTATGCGACGAATTATGTCTGTTCGAATTATACCAATAGGTACGTGCGTATACCTATATCAATACCACTGTTAGTGTATACGCGTATGAATTTAATATACATTTCGCGTTTGTCTTTACTCAACTTTGATTTCATGGCTGGACTGAGTAATAAGAGTACACGCGACTGGCAAGTTTTCCTCGTCTTTAAAATGTACCATTGAATAACCTATAAGCGTATGTGAAGCCGCGATGGCATGTAACCGCCATCGTAAGCGTGCCTCGTTCCAGCCAACTTGTACGGAGTCGAGAATTTTAAAGTTCAACGAATGCTCCGATGACATGTTAGTACCGATACTTATACGATTTCTGATATCGTAATTACCTTTTGGTTGTTAATACGTATAGCTAAAAGCAATCCCATATACATTGTATCTTGGCGTGGATAAGACAATGATCGATATGTGTTTACTTACCTACTTTACCATACAGTTCATGTTTGCACGATGATTTATGGTGAAGAATGAACATCATAATTAGTCAAATTGACCACAAAATGGATCAAACATCGTCAGCACCAGCAATTCTCTAACATGAAACAAAAAATTGTTTTTCTATTAAGTTGCAGTATGGTATAAGCGAAAAAATAACTAAAAAAATTTTTTAACTTCAAAACGCATTTTTCTTCAAACCTTTGTAAATTAGAGATGATTCTATATAATTTCCAGTCTTATTAAAATCTTGGTTGACTGGATGAAAGGTTGGTTGGTAGTGTTGCCAGTTTTTTATTATTATTATTTTTTTTACTGATTTTCATATTTATCCCTATCGATTAAAAGAGTACAAAATAGTAACAGTGATTTTTTCAATGCTTATTATGCAAGCCGCAAACAGCGATAAATTTATTAGAATACTTGATTATTTCTTTTAAACCGAAATTGAAAAGAAAAAAGTGTACTATAATGCCCTCAAATAATTTTGATAATTCTATAAGACAACATTCCATATTCCAGTAGACTGATATTTCTATGTCAAAGTCGGACTCTGAACATACCCAAAACACCTGTTCTATAAAGATAAGGTCAATTCTTTTGGAATTCATACAGATCACGCTTTTCTCATACATAGAATTACTCACTTAAAAGGCAACCCAACTTCCTCAAAGTTCCCATTTCTGAGTAATATAATATTCTGTTCGAATACTGTAAATATATCGTCCATATAAAAACATCTATTTTACTCAAATCTAAAGGAGAACCATAATGGAAAATATCCTAATAACAAAAATATAAAATATTTCTAAATTCTTTACACCAATCTCATTGGTCATGGCATTTCATACTCTGAAATTCGAAGTCCATGAAAATAAAATATACCTCATAAAATGTATTAATTTATAACACAAAATGCAATACGAAGGCGACAAGTGTGATGATATCGATAGACGATAGTTTTTATAAGTCTTCAATAAGGTGGAATAGCGATGGCGGCTAATACCACTAAGAACATCCCCACTCTATCCAATAAATGTAAATAGGTATTGTATTCACAATCAAGTAAGCGTACTGATTATTTTGTTTTAGAAATACCTATTTCTTTGTAGGTAAGTATCAACTATAGTAACTATAACCAAGATCAATAAACTATGTTCTATCTAGTGTAAGATGTTGTTAGATTATTTCGTTATGCCGCGAAGAAATTTCCAGCCACAAATCACGTCAAAAGGATAGTACTTAAAATCTTCTATAAGAAATACACGCATATAACATATTTAGTGTCACAATATGAGCAATCAAAAAGTTGACAAATTTTCAGAATTTTTGAAGTGATTGAATCTAGGTAACATAATTGACAAATTTTGTTTCAAGTAAAATCATAGATTAACCATACATAGATAGTCCACCGCTAAACAAAAATTCATCGCTCATAATTGTAAAAAAGGAGCCAGAAATGTTGTGTTGATAGAGCTGGTTCAGAGATAGCGTTTCAACATATGTGTCCTCCCCCCGTGACGCCATGCAACGATAGTGTTATTTAGTTGGAGGCAGCAAATGATCCAACGCCACCTAACGCTATCTATGATGAAACTGTAAAACTACTTTTCCACCGAGTTTCAGATTTTTACGAGCGATAATTTTTATATGACGGTGGGCTATCTAGGTATGATTAATCTATGATAGTATTCTTGAAATATAAACCAAGGCCACATATAGAAGTAGAAAAGCGTAAATAAATCAGCGGCTTCAAGATGAAAAAGAATCATCAAGAATCACTAACAGTCACAAAAATTGATTTCCCCCGCCCCTCTCCGCCGTTTGAAAAAACAAAAATTAATAAAATGGAAATGGTATATGGACACAAGAAAACAGTATGAAATTATCAGTTTCAAACAGGGTTGAGGTTTTAGACCAAAGTTTTTAAAACACATGTTTAAAACATGTTTGAAACACTAAAAAAAAAAAAGACAAAATGAAATTTAAAACAAAATTCTGTTCAAATGTGTTTAAAACGTTTTTTTTATGTTTTAAACATGTTTTTTATTTTCTTCATTTTTTTCTTTAAATTACGGTATTTAACCAAAGAAATACAGATAAACGCTAATTACGAAGAATTTTCTACCTGCGAGGCTGTGAAGGCATATTCTAGATTTCGAGATTTTTTTCAAATTTCCATTTTCAAATGTTTTGAACAATCACGTCTGACTTCAAATTATAAATTTTATTTTGGCACCAAGAGCAATCACTCATCCTTACTGGCTTGCTATGTAACCTTTGATTAAAACTGAATTTTTATACAAGCAATTTCTTTGTAATTTTGAGGATTAACGACTTTGGTCTTTAGTATATGTAGTTCAACTTTTTTGTAACTTCCCAATTTCTTGGAAGGAATTTTCTACTGAAACTTTGTTGAATAGTGTTTTTCTTTGTTTCAGTTAGTCGTTAGAAAAGCGAAGAATAGTTTTAAATTTAATCAGAATAACTTTAACAAAAATACTTTACATCTAGTCCACTGAATACATTATTTATATGAGAGAATCTGAAAGAAATCATTAGGCTTTTGGTCATAATATTATGCTTAAGAAAATATTATGTTGTTTATGCCTGAGCAGGGGTGAGGAAAGGGGGTTTCCCCGGACCTGGGATTTGACGCCTCAACGCATCGGCACTAAAAATCTATCTTTACTACCTCCGCAACCTTTTTTAGCAGAGTTTTTAACCCAAAAACGACAGCTATTATAGCCTACCTGATTTGGGAAGGGAAGGTCGGGGGAGTGTGGGATTTTCCCTACGCGTAGCGCCGGCGAGTATTCATAAAATTCGCTCAAAATTTGGTGAGAGACTCTTCTTGAAAATGCGCAGAACAATCTTTTTTGTTTTTTCGAAAAATTTCAAAATGGCGGATAACTCAAATTTTGAGGGGAACTGGAGCAAGGGTAAATACCTCAAATTTTTTGTTTTTGATCTCATATGAAAGAGTGAGTCACGGACACTAACATATCCAAATTTCAGCTTCTTAAGTGCATATTGAAAGAAGTTAGATCGAAAAACGGCTTTTTGAGGAAATTTTGAGTCGTGAAATTTCTTGAATCTTCCATATCTCCTCACCAAATCAAGTTAAAGTGGTCAAATTTTGTGTATGAGGTTAGTTGGTGACCAGAATATGATATCTTGAATTTGGATCAAAATGGATCCAAAATGGCAGATTATCAAAATTTGATTAGAGCTTGAGGAGCTTCAGGTTGGTAAAAATGTAGTTAATATGAATTCATATGGTAATTGGGGATAATATGTATACTATATCCCCAATTCACTTCCATGCATTATGTTGGAGGGGGGAAGACGGGCTTATCAGCCTAAAATAGTGGTGGGGGTACAGAAGGGGTCGAAAATTTTTTATTGCTGTCCTATGATAAAATGAGCCCAATTGACAAACCTATTTTGATTTTAGCTTCCGCAGTGAGTTTGGAGGGGAATTAAAGCAAAAAACGCCTTTTGGAGGGGAAATTGCTGCAGGAAATTTCATGAATCTTCCATATCTCATCACTAAATCGGCCTAGAATGGTCAAACTTCGTGTGTAAGATTAGTTAGTGATCAGAATATGACCTCTTAAATTTGAGTCAAAATGGATCCTAAACGGCGGATCATCAAGATTTGAAGATAATTTGAGGAATATGTGTTCACATGATTATTTCATGGCAAGAAAAACTATATTTGTGCCAAATTCAACTTCTTAAGTGTTTTTGGAAAGGATAGGGTAGGGGTTTTCAGACTTGGTATTGGTTGTGGCTTGTAGTCATGAATGGTTAAGCAAGGTTAAAGGTTATTACTAAATCAAAACAAGCTCCAGTTAAAAACTCAACTCCAGTAATGCGGCATGTCTGCTTACGTTTTTTTTTTTTTTGCTCCCATGACTTTTCCTCCTGGGCCGGGATTTTCTCTGCACAGCCTTGATGATGTTCATGGCACTGCTATGAGCGTGATTTTTTACAAATAATTAACAAACTTCACGACTGAAGATTCTGCGAACGGAAAAAAATACAATTGAAAATTACTTCTTGATATGGAATGAAAATTTTCGTAAACAATTTTTTTTTGGTGGGAATTTCGCATATGTCCAGAGGTTTGTTTACGCAAGATTCAGCATGACCTTACAACCTTATCCTAGCAGGATAGAATTCAACATTCATACAAAAACCATAACATACAGCCTACCAAAACGGAGCTGTATTCATTCACGCACGTAAAACAAATACGAATGAACGTTTAAAAAATCGATGCGCAACAACAACCACTGGAAACTCGAACCGACTCGTTTATTTTTTCGAGATAATTTTTGCGATTGGTGACAGTGGTAATGAAGCAAATGTTAGTTTGCGGTTGCGGTACTGAAACAGCATCTCCAAGGCAATAGAACTGAAAGTGGAAGATGTCAGCGAAATAAGATACATTCTGATCTCGAAATTAGAGCCGCGAAAATGTTTAAAAACTCCAACGCGAGCCGACTATGGGTACAATGATTACGGATGCGACGTAGCCATCGAAACGCGTTAATAAATTAATCGTAACGGAAAAGAGCGTCGGAAACGCTGGTTCAAAGGAAAGCGCGCGTATGATCGCTTACAATACGATAAATAAATGTGAAATTTCTTTAAATGTACATAGACGCGCATATGGCGCATATGTAATGTCCTCGAGAAAGGACTCGGTAATTCACAGACGATAAGAAGTGGCGCCCCGATGGCGCCGCCTTTTGGACAGAGACGCTGAAAAAGTTGAAAGAGACGCTTTGTTTTAGCGGCTGCGAGAAACTGCGCTATATTGCCCATAAAATCGACGACGATCCCTTTTCCTCGACCGCCTCTCTGTTCTCGTACGTAGTCTAATTTTACACAAAATCTTACACTTATGAGGAGGCGCCAGTCGATGTTTGCTCATTATGTAGAAACACTTCGAAACTGTTACTTTTTATTTCTATCATTTTATTCGTGCTACTGTCGTGGTGTGAGTATAGTCAAGTATATGTAGTATCATTATTATGTGAACCTGTTTTCCTGGCTGCTTTCCAATGTAGGCACGACTTTTGATGTGTGTTTGACGACGTATGGATCGGAGGAAACATAAAAAGTTATGCTCAAAATGGTGTCTCAACTTTAATCAAATGATAGTGCGAAGCGTACACCAATTTCTTCGAATAACGTATTTTCTGGAGGCCATTTTTATTCCCCCAACGGTATGAAAAGGACTTACCGAAGCCTTAGGCTGAAATATACTACATCATATACTTCCAGTGTGCTCGATATAGTGTAGGCCTCATAGAAGGTTAATATTTGGTCTCGAAAGTGTTGTTAGTGGCTGTGATAACAGTGACGTGCGGTAAGGGTTTTAGCCTCCTTCCCCCTCCCACTGCAATGTTTAAAAGTACCCTTCATCACGATTTTCACTCTCCAAAGTCCAAAATAAAGAAAGAGACAGGTAAAAGGGGCCATTCGAAAAAGTTGTCCCAAAAACGAAAGATGACCAAAGATGAAGAAATTAAATAGGTACATCCAAAAATAAAAAAAAAACACGCAAGTTAAAAGATGCCTCAAAATAAAAATATTTTAAAATGCGAAGTTTCTGTCCAGATTTCCTTACCCATCGTTCTCACGTCTCCTTCCCTCTTCTCCTTAAGGAATTCTATAACACATGAACTCAAAAAAAGATATCCTCTATCTTAAAAGATGCACGTCTTTTCCAAGATCTTACCTATCATCCACATGCCTCTGGCCTTAGTAACATTCAATAAAAAATTTTTAGAACTTTCGTCAAATATCAATAAGTGAAAAAATTAAACATCTTCAATACTTTTATTTGCCCTCTGCTGTTTCAATTTTTTTTAATTTTTACTATGGATATCCGAGCAGCGCGGTGCAGAGAAAATACAGGACCAAGACAGGAGGAGGAGTCATAAGAGCAAAAAATAAAGTCGAAAGTCGTGGAGGTAAAGACTGATTTATAGCGCCGATGTGTCAAGTCGCGGACCCTCAGTAAATCCTAAAAAAAACTCGGGCCGCGGGAAACCCCCTCTTCCCTCCCTCTGCTCAGGCCTATATCCAAAAATAAAATAATTATATGTTACTAAATATCATTACAAAAAATTAATTTAAGTTTAGAAAGCTCATTTTGGAGAGAAAATAAGGAAGAAGAGCTGAAGGAGGATGTTGATTTTTTCAAAGTACCTTCTACAATATGGATACAACATATCAAAAAATTGCTTTGGTTTGTGGAGTGTAGCGCGATGTCGATCTGACATACCTTTGAGTTGGTCGGAAATATACTATCAAGAACTACTTCATTCATTAACTCGGACTCCGCCTTCCCTTCTTTTCCTTCATCTACACTGAGGCAAGCCGAATTTTAGATCTTTTAAGAAAGCGGAGGAGTGGGTGAATTGTAACTGCGACGCAGCCTCAAAAGTACAAGATGAAAATCTCAGCCTCCAAATATAAATTTAAAACCTTCCGACATGGAAGTAAAGTAAATCAGTTTAAAAAATATTGATTTTTATGAAATTTGAAATTTTTTACCTTTTAAAAATTATACTTCCTTGTTTGTAAAACAGCAATTTTTTCAGAATGTTTAGTGATGATCCAAAACTTTGTTACTCTTATTTTTGGAACAACATCGATATTTATGATGATTATTTTGAAGATTGATAATAATAAGTGAGTAACTTCAATTTTCAAATTTGGAAAAAAAATCCAATCAGTACACGAATGTTGAAACGTTGATGATTTTATTATTCAAAAAGTACCTAATCCTTACATTTATGGGAGCTCGAAAAAAAAAATGTTCATTATCAAATTATTATGAGTTTATTATATCTGTCAAATTCTCATAAAATTTGTTTTTCTGGTCATTGCCTTAGTACTTAAAAAAAAAAAAATTAAAAATTTCAGTTTGGGCCTGTTGGAAATTCCCGGTCCTACGACCTGGCCAGACCGATGCTGAGTGTAGGTATAATGTATGTGTAATTACAATATAAAAATAAGTTTTTTTTTTGTCCAAAACAATCATTCAGTCATTTATCCAATTTCTGCGAATTTCTATTCTTTTGAATAAAAAATTAAGGAAGAAAAGTTTTAAAAAATAGCAAAACATTAAAAACAGCAAAAAAATCTACATAAACTTATATCAAAAAAATTAAGAAAAATAATTTCGAATTTATTAAATAAATTTTCAAAAAAATACCATTAAATTTTTTATGCAAGTAGATGCATGTGAAACGAATAATCTTCAATTACTTTCCTTCCAAATACACTTGGAATGCTGAAATTAGAATATGTTAGTGTTTACTGACTCACTCTTTCATATGAGATCAAGAATGAAAAATTTGAGCGTTCTGCCGCCTTTTCCAGCCCCCTGAAAATTTGAGTGATCTGTCATTTTGAGGTATATCGAAAAAACAAAGAAGTGCTTTTTTCGCATTTTCAAGAATCTCTCTCCAAATTTTGAGTGAATCGTATGACTACACGCCAGGCTATACGTGGGACCGAAAAATAAAAATATGCACGCCCCAAAAAATTGAGCATTTGCCGAATGATTACAAATGGTCTGAAATAGGATTGTCAAACTATCGATAACTATCGATAATTATCGATAACTATCGATAATTATCGATAACTTATGCTATCGATAACTATCGATAAGTCATACAAAATTATCGATAAATCCAGCAATTTTTTTTTTTTAGCTGTTAGCTGGATAAATAGTTATAGCACAAAGCCAAAAAATGTAAAAAGTATATTTTTTCATTTCTTCTCTCTCTATTTTCAGAAGTACTATTTTTCCTCCTAAATACGAACATTTTTATTCATAAATTTGTACTAATTTCTTCTCGTGCCGCTCGTGGTATTTTTTGATTTTTGTTTTTTTGTTGACAAAATTGAATAATGATTAATGAATATTGAAATTTGAAAATGTGGAGTGATGCTGGTAAGTAGATAATTGCTTATAATTGGAGTAATTCAGTTTCAGTATGATTTTGATTTTAAGATTCCGAAAACTCTAAGTTCGTTGATGAACCAGATATTTTAGTTCAAAATCAGAATGAAATGGTAATAACTAATGAATAAAAAATTTCATGTTTCTTTCTTTTGTTTAATCGTGTATTTTTCGTTCAGTTTTGAAATGTGCTGAAATGACCATGAACACTGAAGATTTGTAAAAAAAAATTAAAATTATCGGTAACTTATTTTGCCAACTTTTGACAACCCTAGTCTGAAATATGAAAATTTGAAGAGCGCATCCTTCCCCGACATCCCCTCCAAAATCAAGTACGCTGTAATAGCTATCGTTTTTATTAAAAACTCATCTAAAGATAAGAAAGAAAACCTTAAAATGAACTTTTATAATTTCTTTGCTAATCACCTCGAAATAATAACCCTCTCAAAATTTGGCCACTCAAGACTGCATTCTTCGTAACCTAAGTTTAAATCCTTCGCTATATCGAAAATAATTTGATGAATGACTTTTTTGACTTTTGTAAGAATTTTTTTTGAAAAATGAATAAGATGTGTACTTTTGGTTTAGAGTTGAAAATAAATAAATTTTGTTCGTATTCATTTCTCTGATAAGTGTTACATCAATTAAGATAATTGAATAAACATCCTGAATCCATTATTTTGGGGTAAATATTTGCCTTTCTATGAGGTCATACGAGATTTCGAGCATCTGAAAATTTCAGTTCGTTATCATAGTGGTACCTACTTTTGACTAATTTGCCAAAAACTTAATCCTTTCGATCATACTAGTAACATTCACTTTACATTTTCAATGGATACTGACACATTGACCAGTGAAAGTTGAGGACATGACATAATTTTCATCTGTGTAAACTTTCGTGAAAAAAAAAAAAAAAAAAAAACGGTGTGTATTTTATGGTATCAAATTTTAGCTCTTTAAAACCCCCCATCCCTCTTTATCAACACTTGAATTTGGGAACAAAGCATATCTGATCTTGGAGTTTTATCTATTCTGAGCTGAGGAAGTTAATTTTTCAGCCCAAAAAAAATGAACAAGAATACTGGCGCCAGATTCGCATCAGCTTCGGTGCCGCCATCTATGGCAACGCGATGAAATTCCGAGTTCGATGCACGCGAAAGATCCGCGTTCATCGATAAAAGCCCGTAATCACGTGAACGTGGTGAAAAAGCAGGAGGGAAAAGCGCACCGCCGAATCACACGAACACGCTTCCGCAGACACGTTTCGAAATTTCATCCACACGGTTTCCGGGCCCGCGGCTACGTTCGTTCGAGCCGACGAAAATTCTCGTTTACGTATATAAAATGGCAACCGAGAGTAAATAATTTTCGTATTCGAACCACGAATTTTTTCGTTCGTCTCTCGCGCGCGGCATACTGTAACCGAAAAAATCATTTCGATGGTTACGATCATTAAGGCGAAGTCTACATAATTTTAATTTCTTTTCATTCGCTGCTGGGCAACTAGAATCATATGGTAGCGACGGGGCACGTTAACGTTCGGTTCAGATTTACAAGTATGTAAATGCGCTAAGAAATGAACATTTACCGACGTGTGTGTGGGACGCTCATAACACTATAATGTGAGGTGGTCCAGCCTCATATATTCTATCATCAGGAAACATTCATCTTGTTGAGGAGCTAGCCCACTATTAGCATCTTCTATATCATAATACAATCGGAATTGCATTATATCACGACGCTTCTATTTCAACGTTCATAAATTCAAGTCGTTGAAATGCACTACCGAAGTTGAAATTTTTTTATCTTATTTTAGAAATTATTTATTCGCTCGAGATACCCCTGCGTTTATCTCGTTGGCTATCTTATCGTGTTAAAACTTTAAATTTATTTAGCGAGCACTGGTTATTTGGTAACTTGTCCGAGAACACGTTTTCGACGACCGCTGGTGCGACGTTAAAAATATTCATACTATTCTAAAGCATGGGAACACCTGAAACAAACTTGGGGGGCTTTTTCGTTATGAATGAAACGATACATCGGCCCTCCGAGTCTGTACAACAGTTTTACCTCAATTGGTATGATACGGTATATGTACTTAAAATACTCCTCTCGCTGCGTAGTATAAGTACCTAATGCATATCCATTCTGAGCCTCCTTACTATAGGCTTTCGTAAATCCAACGTAAAAGTTCATTTACTCCTACTATACTCTTTACCACTCGATATGATTTTTCTTAGCAATCGCCCCATTTTACATTATGTATCTCGTGAGTACTCGAATGTTCCCCCACAAGTTCACTCATACGCGAATATACTTATTCGAGAACCTCGAGAAATTATATTCAAATCACGACGTCGACAACAAATGAGACACAAAGATGACAGAACGTTAATTATAGTAATAAATAAGATATCTCCACTTCTAAATTTTCCTCCACGTTTGCTATTCCATTGAAGTTCTCAATTTATTGGAAATTTTCATATTTAACCATTTTCGCGTTCGGTTGTTGGAAAATTAATTCCCTCATTTCTCCAGTTACGCGAAAACTATACCACGCCGAAGGCGAATTACCTCACCGAATACGTGAAGATAACGTCGTCGCGGATTATCTCGTCAACATTTTATACAATTGAGAAACCTTTTTCTCATTGTTGCCAGCGAGCTTCTCGTTTTAAACCTCTAACGAGTTCAATTTACGCGATAAATATGTCGACGTTTACCGCCGGTAGCGAGTATCGCACAAAAGAAACTGATACGCGACGGTCATCGTCGAAGAAAACATCGAATTTAGTTTGTCGAGTGTTTTCTGTTCACTTTAAAAGGTTCGCATTACACGCTCGAAAAACTCGCCAAAGATGCCGACTTTCTATTTACTGGCGACAATAAATATATAAATGTCCGATTCTGTATTTGTCCGTCTGCGTAGAAATGATGACTCGCATGAAAAAGCCAGTTCGTCGACGAAAATATTGCTTCGTTTAGGTAATTTAATGTTGCGCGGATGAAAAACCTATGATAATAAAAATCCTAAGTATATGAGGGCTGCGATTGTAAGCGAAAATTTTTCTACATGAGTTTAGGTTGTGTAGTTTTTGACGAAGACACCTATAGGAGGGAAATTCGTATCTTTAAGAATATAAAATTTTATTATTGTTTTTCAAATATGAAGAACTGGATTGATATTTATTAGGAAATTTTCATTGCTGGAATGACGGCAACCAGACATTCGCTTGCCAATTAGCTTCTGTTAATGTCATAAAAATGTTACTATGAATTGATTACCAAGTCAAGGACATTTTCCCATCTTCGAGCAGATTTTCAAGCTTAAACGTTTTGTGTCATCATGGAAAGGTTTTAAGATGGAAAAAGTGATTACTGATCATCAACGAATTTTTGAAACATGAAATTTTTTTTAGAATGACCAAGAAATTTCTCAGTTTACTTATTAGATTAGACAATATTAAAGGGCTTAGAACTAAAATGTTATCCTATGCCTTCCAAAAGCATTTAAGAAGTTAAATTTAGAATAAATATAGTTCTTCTTACTATGCAATAATTACATGAACGTATACTTTTCAAATTATAGTAACTTGAGACTCTTCAAGTTATGCTCAGATTTGACGATCTGCCATTTTGGATGCATTTTGACATATATTCAAAAGGTCCTATTCTAGTCATCAACTAACTCTGCAAACAAAGTTTGATATTTATAGGACGATTTGATGAGAAGATATGGAAAATTCATGAAATTTCCTGAAGCAGTTTCCCCTACAGACGTTCTTTTTTGTTTTCCTTCCCAATTCACTTGGGAAGCTAAAATCACAATAGGTTAGTCATTAAGGCTCATTTATCATATGATGTTTACCACAATAAAAAATGTTCGAGCATTCATGTACCCCATCATCTTTTGAAGTTAATAACCGCCTTCTCCCTTTCGACATCATGTAAAGGTGAATTTGGGATATAGTTCACTTTTATCCACAATAACCATATGAGTTCATATTAACTACATTTTTATTTTTTACTAATTTTAGGCTCCTCAAGCTCTATACTCAAATTTTGATAATCCGCTATGTTGGATTGATTTTGATTCAAATTCGAGGCATCATACATAAAGTTTGACGAGTGAGGAGATAAGGAAAATTCAAGAAATTACATGACTCAAACTTCCTCAAAAAGATGTTTTTGTTTCAACTTCACTCCAAACGCATTTGAGAAGTTGAGATTTGAATATGCTAATGTTCGTGACTTGGACTTTCATATAAGATCAATAACGAAAATTTTAAGGTATTTGTTTTATCTCCAGCATCCCTCAAAATCTGATTGATCGCCATTTTGAGATGTATCGAAAAAACAAAAAAGTACATTTTTTTGCATTTTTAAGAAAACTCTGTCCAAATTTTGAGCGTATTTCATGTATACCCGTCAGCACAACGAGTGAAGGAAAAAATATATAATTATACCAAAAAGTTGAATATTTTCTAGATGATTGCAAAATGACCTCAAACGCAAAGATTTAGAGACTGATTAAGATTTTTTTCACCGAATCGTTCGAAAACTACACATTTTTAAAATTTTAAAGTTCATCTCAAGATATCGAATCGTTCGCGAACAAAATCATTGGATACAGGTGTATATTTCATTGGAAATCTTCATGTATTAAATCGTTCGCGAATGAAACATTCTATAAACTTTGAAATCTCATTTCAGAATGTCGAATCGTTCGTGAACGGCTCATTTCTGGAAATATAAAAATTCCCCACCGAATCGAACGCAAACGAAATTATCTAAAGAAAGTGTGTGAAGGATTGCAAATTATTTTCATCGAATCGTTCGTAGATGACTCATCATTTCGAACTCAGATCGTTGTAGAACGAAATCAATGAAGTACCGAACCATTTCTTTTCTCGAATCATTTGTGAAGGACTCGTTCTTTTTCAAAGTTTGTCCTAGGATATCGAATCGTTCGCGAATAAAATCACATACTTTACTGCAAAATTTTTTGCATCGAATCGTTAGTAAACTACTAATTTTTGCAATTTTCAAAGCTCACCTTAGAATGATGAATTATTCTCGAACGAAATTAAGGATTATAAATGAATAATAAATCGCGAATATTTTTTATTCAACTCACGTACGTAATCTAATTATTATTCAAACACTTTCACACGCATACCATAGGGTCTATTTGGCGACTTATTTAAGAGGGAATAATGACTTTTTATAAGGGAATAATGGCCTGCATAGGGAATTATGAGATCAATTATGAGTAACAACAACGTGTACAGTCTGCGAGAAGATATTTATTGGTTCACTGCACCTGTTTGTGTGTTCTTTCGTATTTTTAAATTTATTCAATTTTTTTTAGGAGTTTTAGCATAACTGTGTGATGAGTTAAATAAAATAGTATACTATTATTGAATAGCTCGCGAACGACTCATTCTTTGAGCTTAAAATGTTGATAGCCTAAATCAATAGATCAAATCAATGAATGGAAATATATGATTCGATGTAAATTTTTTTTCACTAAATTGTATCTAAACGACTCATTCTTGAGAACATAAAAATTCCCCTCTTGATATCGAATCATTCGTAAAATAAAGTATCAAGCAAAAATGCTGGAAGAATAGTATATTTTTTTCACTTGAGCATTCTTCATTCGTATACGCCTCTATGCCTTATTATTTATAAACCTTTGGAGTTCGCTTTGGGGCGTCAAATCGTTCGTGAACGAAATTCATAAAAACATTTGTATGATTTGTACACTTGATTGCAAATTACTTTTTTCAAATCGTTAGTGAACGACTTGTTCTTCTTTCAGAGCTCGTCTCTGCATATCGAATCGTTTCCGAACGAAATTATTTATTGCAAATGTACAATAATCGCAATCTTATTTCATTGAATCCTTTGAGAACAACTCCTTTCAATGTTCGTCTCAAGATAACCTGAATGAAATCGTTAAATAAAGATGAATAATTAATCTTAAATTGTTTATCGTTAAGTCGTTCTTCAACTACTCATTCAATGAACCTGGAAAACTCGCTTTAGGATATCAAATCGTTAGCGAACTAAATCGTTTAAATTCTTTGCCTTTGCGAATAAGTAGGTATTCAAGAAACTAAATTACTCTGATTTGCTTATTTGCTTATACTTCAGTGTTGCCGTTTTCAAATCGAAAAATTCTCCGAAAATTAAGCAATTCTCCGATATTATAATAAAACATAAACAAGCGTAGTAAAAAAAAAAAATTTAAAACTGTATAATATGAACCACAAATCACAAAAATGAAAACAAATTGAAACACTAAAAAAAAAAATACTTTGAATTATTTGATATGATTATTTTACTATTTGTAAAATCAATAAAGTAACTATAAAACTTAATAATTAATGAAAAATATTTGGACAAAAACAGAAATTACCAATACCTACCTCAATCAATTTTTCAACAATTGTTTAATTTTTTTGCATATTTTTCGATAAAATCTTATAATGTTATAAATTAATAGGGTGAGTTTCACTAAAAATTCATTTTAGCCAACAAAACTCCTAAAAAAAATTTAAAAATCCAAAAAATTGCAATTATCCGAAAAAAATTTAGAAAATTGAAAAAAAATTGAAATTCTCCGAAAATTTTCGGTGAAAGGCATTCTTCGGAACTTTTTTGCTCCTCTTGAAATTATCCGAAAAAACAAAGAATAATCCGACAAACATTACTTTAATTCCATCAATTTATGACCAAGAGCAGATTCTTGTTAGTTGTGCTAGTCTTATAGTCAACCTCATGATTATAGAATATCAAGTTACTCCACTCTGAAAAATCAACGAAAAATCGAAGTAGGGCCATTTGCTCACTATACGAGCGCTGCGATCCACAAACACGACCCTTATCTCTGATTGGTTGTTATTTCAGCCACCAATCACAGAAGTGTTTCGCAGATTTACGCGAACCTAGCAATCATTTCTGAACTAAATACACTGCTCTCATTGAGTGTTTATAATGACTGCTCTATGTTCTAATTGGTCATACGTCACGCATGTAACAACCAATCAGCAAGTTGGAATGTACTTGTAAAATAAAAACACAAATCAGCTGATGATTCAAATCACAAACGAATTTCAGTCGTTCACTAAAAACTGAACGATATTATTTAGGAAGGTAGAAATGAAACTACCTACATTTTATCACATTCTAGCCTTATTATTGGTCATTACGCGCATAACGTATGACCAATCAGAACCCAGACCAGTTACTATAACAACTCTATAGAAGTGCAGCAACTTGGTATTCAACATAACTTTGTTATCGTATACAGTTCTCAGAAACTTCTTTCAATATATTCATGAAAGCTTTTTCTTTCCCTTCATAGAACTCACATAAGAAGGTACTGAAGTATTACTCTAGCGCGAGCTCGGAACTTCAGTTTAAAAGTAATTAACAGGTTCGAACTTATCTGAAGCCCATAATACATGCTTCGATGAACTATGAATTCCTTTGTAAAACCATTTTCACCTCTTCTTACATCCGACAAAAAACAGTAATGCTGAATGTTGCGTTATTCAAAGGCTAACATTTTCAGAATACTGAATCATAATCATTTATAAAGCTGTTGACAGTCATTTTTAGCCAAAACTGCTTTCCAGCTTCGCAAAACTTACTGCTACCTGTTTTAGTTGATACTCAAATACATATGAGTGTACATTGTACAATGTACATATAGTTCCATGACACAAAACTATGATTGCAAATGGTTGAGGTTTATGAAGGCTTTACGGTTCTCTTAAAATCTCAATGTGTCGTTATGAATCGCGCCAAGAACCTGAAAGGTATTTCAAGATATTCAAATAGGTAGCCACTTAGACTGATAGGGTTCTCTCTTTTATAACATTTTTTTGTGGTACAATTTGATGCATCTTATTAATTAATGTATATAGATACTTTCCATTGAAACTCCAACAAAAAGATTACCTACTTGTTGATTTATAAAATTTTTCCAAATCAAAAATACAACTTGACGAATTTATCTCACGTCTTTCAGCTAGTGGAAAAGGCTTCTAAAACGTTTAAATATGGTAATGATTCATTTCGAAGAGACTAAAATGATTTCATAAAATAGTTACGGCGAGTTCCAGCTACAATAAATTAAATTGCTACGATTTTAAACTCTATTTTTGATTGTAACACTTATGTATAAATTTTGCCTATTATCAACACTATAGAGGATATTTTTATGAAATAATATATTTCTTCAAGTTTCGTGACCTCTCCAATAATACAGATGTGGAGAGTGCAACAAACCATAACTACGTACGAATATTCGACTGATCTGCTAATTAGAAAAGGACTATATCAAGTGCTATAGGCTATTTGGAAATAAATACACTTTTCTCTCGATGACAAATTGTTAAATTGGATATTTAATCAATTTTAATATACCTGTAATTTAATTTCTGACTTTTGCGGCAATACTAAATCATTTCACATGGTTAAACGCGATATAAACGACGAAAAGGGAGCCATTAGCGAAAAAGGTCGCGAAAAATACCTGCTACAGAGCGACGCGACATCATCTAATCTTTTTTAACGCAGTCGTTTCTCTTAATAAAGCAATACGTACAATTGAGTTGAAAGGAAACACGCGAAAACATACGATAAATCAATTGCCGCGTAACGTTGTATAGTTTACAATTTGTCATCGAGTAATAGAAACAGTAACGAGACTGTAGATCCCTGCCGCGTACACTGCAAGGGATGCACTTTACACCCCATCTAACTTTTGAATAATAAATCTTTTTGTCGATGATACGGAAAGACTACAGTCTCGGCTGCCGCCTTTGTTGCCAATAGGGATAGTCGAAATTGCAACCATTTAGGGTGAGTTCGGTTTTAACATGAGATATTAAAAAATATATAGTCGACGTGTTTATCGTAGCTGGTGCGGTAATAGCGTTCATCGGCCGAATGAAAAATGATTGTGGAACTGTTTTCGTATTTTAGTTTCGCAATGGTACAAAACATACAGCGAAAAGGGCGAAATAAGGTAAACGATTCCTCGGCTGCTTGACTGTTCGATTCCATCTAATGCGAACCGTTTCGATACTAGTCGAAAACATCACCAATCGTCCAGTCACTCCGCGCTTCGAAGAACTTTAACGTATATTGTCGCAAATTAGCTTATTTCACGTACTTATTGCTACGTATGTCACGTCACGTGTCGCGGTTTTGAGGTTAAAACGGTATATAGCGGCATATCCAAACTTCCTTCGCCATATGTCGTCCTCAGCTTCGATGCTAATGAAATGGTGAAGAAGGTCGAATTAACTTATTTTACTGAGGTATAAAAAATAATACCCGACGGATATATTTTACTCTTTTTCTTTTTCAGCGTTTCGTGACCATTGTTCGGTCGACTATTATTTCGCCGTACACAAATTACTGTAATTCTCGTACCTTTTGCTTTGTTCCGTTGTGTGACGCTGTTAATGTTGCTAACGCAGCGAATATGTCGCCGCCGTCTTCGACGCACATCGAAATAATAACCAGGTAAGGAATACGCTGCTTCGTTAATTTACACGAAAAAAAATTCGTAAAAAACGGTGAATTTTTCGAATCCGTAAGATTTTCTTCTTTTCATTCGCAATGTCGTAATATAAAATTGGGTCGAGTTAAAGCACGCGAGACCGAGATTTTCAAAATTTATGTCATAGATATGCAACTGCGCATGTTAAATTGAGTAATTTTTATTACATGTCGAAATGTTGAAAATATTAGTACTGTCGATTATTAAAAAAAATAATCGATTAATCGATTATTCAAACATTAATCGATTAATCGATTATTCAAACATTAATCGATTTGATTATTAATCGAAAATTGACCAGTTATTTAATCGATTAAAATATTCTATGATTTTAATCGATTGAAACACTCACGATTTTAAACGATTAAAATATTTGACGGTTTCAATTGATTAGAATAATCGACGCTTTTAAACAGCAATCGAAGTCTTTACAACACTTTTATTTGAATGAAATATTGAAATAAACGAAAGTAAAATTTTTATTTGAATGAAGTAATGAAATAAACAAAAATATAAGTATGAAAATAAAAATGCTTGGTATTGTTATGTGATAGCTGATATTTAATCAATTTAATGATTGATACAACTAGTTCAAAAAAATGGCTAAGTATATCTTTAACATAATTATGTAGGTCTTAACTTCTATATGATTGAAAATTTGAAATTATTCAGGTCCAAAAATAAGTGTGGTCATGAGATCTTTACAGTAATCATTTACAGCTTACAAGTTCATGTTCATCAACTTCGACAATTAAATGATTATATGAATTAATCACGATTAATTCAAACAAGCGATTATTTTAGACGAGTAATTATTTAAGCGTGGATCGATTAATCGACAATTTGGTTAATGATTATTCGATTAATCGATTACAAATGTTTAGTCGAATAAAATTTTAATCGATTAATCGATTAAAATCGACAGCTCTAGAAAATATCATATTCCTACACACTATGCTATTCAATACCCAAATCTAAGGAATTTATTTCATTGTTAAAAAAATAATCATAATTTTGGGTAACCTGAAAGATGCATGAAAAAATAAAAATAAGAAGCAGATAAATCTTTCCTTCCTCTTGGATGGTTATTCAACATAGGTGATATATCCCTAAGAAACAGGTCCAGGAAGAGTCAGAATTGACTCAGAGGAGGAAATAATTTTAGCAACTCTATTCAATTTTTTTTTTTGCGAATCTGAGAAAATTTCACGTATAGTTAAAGAATTATGTAAGCTGAGTCACTGTAGAAGCTTTGAAAAATATTTGAAGTTTCTTAGGCCATCTATGCGAACACAACTGAACAATGAAATTTTATCACTTAATGAATTGTTATTGGGTTATCACGCTATCTTTCAGGGGGTTTAGATTCGGTGGAACAGACCTGAGCGGTTCAAGAATACTAAGACTTTGTGGATAGTAGAAGTGTTGTTTGGGATGTTATTTTATAATAAATTCAAAAAATGATTTTCAAATTTTTAAAATCTTTGAAAATTTTTTTACAATATGAAAAAAAAACGTAAATCTATCTAAAATTGTAAAAAGTTTCAAAACCTAAAATTTGAATCTCCCAGCCGTCTCAAAAATGTGGGCCATAGGCAATCCACTTCTCTGCCTCTCTCTCTCTCTGGCCCTGCTCATAAGTGATAAAAGTAGACTATAAATAGAACGATAAGAAATCGTATGAAAATTGAATGAAAAATCACAAATCACAAAAATTTCAGATGTTTTTTTAATATAAGTACGAATATTCTTCATAAAAATTAATTTTTTAAACTTATTTTCGATATAATTCATCATACGAATTTTTTATATGATTCTTAATCCCTTAAGCATTTCCTCATTTCTTAAAGCAATTTTAATTCAAATTATTAGAGCAAAAAATATGAACTTTTTGAAAATTTTTTTGCAAATTTATAATTAATTTTAAAAACAATTTTTTAATTTTACACATTTTTTCATTTCCGTATTTTTAAAATTTTTTTATCGCATTTTTTTTTCTATATTTTTTAGTGTTTTTAACTACTTTGGTTATTACGTCATTAAGCGAACAAACCATAATTTTTAATGAAAGGTAAAACTGCGAGGATTTTATTGATGTCATCTCATACAAAGGTGGGATGATTTGGTATTTAATGCGGAGAAGTTTATAGAGAAGTGAAAGAAATAGTGAATTAGATTATTTACTATTAAATATTTTTCAATATTTGAAATTTTTTATACTGAAGTAAGAAATTCTGAATTATATCAATTGCATGTCTGAAATGGGTTAATATTTAAAATTTTATATTTTTTTTAAATTATGTTTTTAATAAACAAATAAAAATAATTTTGCCGTATTCATTAATTTTAACTACAATTATACTAATTTAAATATTATTAAAAAAAATAAAAAATTTAATTTAATTATTTTGACAACAGTTACATTCAACAGTAATTGCATTAATTACAACTTTTTAATCGATTGCGGTCAGTAATTTATCAAGAGGTTGAATTAATTTTAATATACTAAATTTTTTAAGAATTTTTACGAAATAAAGTTACCTATACTTATCGAGAATCCTATAACTATTGAAATAGAATACGCAATTTTCAATTGACCAGTTTTTCAACGTTCTTTTCGAAAAACAAGTCTTCAGAAACCATTATATGGAATTCAAACTTTTTTTTCAGATCATATAAACTTCTTTGCTTCATTTGAGTGCAGTAATATAATCAAATAAAAGAAAATCATTCGATATCTTTTCCAAAGATTTTTATGGAACAAAGTAAAATGAGTAAGGGAGGTTTTGAGTATCTTTCTAATGAAAGTTCAGCCGCACAAGTCAATTCAAGGTTACAAGGAATTTCCAAGTTCCAAATAAAGGGTAAAAACTGTGTAGTAATAAAAAAATTACAGTTTTCGATTTTTTTTAATTTTCAAATTTTTGAAAGTTTAAGCTCAAGTCTTCACGGGTTGGAATCATTTACTCACAATTAAATTTTCTGGTCTTCATTTGGAGTCCAAAGGAATATTTGTAGGGCAAGGCACTAACAAAAATCCAATTTAAAAAAATATACGCATAGTAATAGGGTCTCAATTACAAACATGAACTTATGAAACTGTTTGATAAGTTTGAGGTATGTACTAAAACTAGAGAAATCTTTTTTTTTTAAAATATGATTTGAATGACTGCAGGGGTGGATCCAGAAATAGGAAAATTTAGCGGCTCACCGAGAAATCCCATTTTTAATGGGCCATTTAGTATTAATCGGCCCAATTTTTTCTTTCATTTTTCAAATTACAGATTTATAGAATTTCTTTTTTTTTTTTTACCAAAGTTTAGAAATTAAAGTGGCCCAATTTTTACCTCAATCGGACCAAATACTTCGCGGTCCACCGAAATTTTCTCGGTGACTCGCCTGTTTGATCCGAGCCTGAATGACTGCTAATTTAGTGCAAAAAATAAATCGATAAAATTTTAAAATTTAATTATTCATCGGAAGGATTCAATACTTAAATAAATAAAAAATTGTCATAACTTTTAATTAATACTTAATTAATTAAATAAATACTTAATAAAATTATTCGTCAACTAAAAAATACGATTTAACGTTTATTAAAAAAAAAAAAAACATGCTCAAACATATCTATCGACAAACAAAAAAAAACCAATCGCTCGATGCGCACACACGGCGGAACATCATAGCGCAAAAAATTCTCATGGCGCTTCGCCTCGCTACAACAGTCTAGCGCGCATGTTCGATCCGGTACACCGATGCCACGTCGATAACCGTTTAAATCGCAATTGCCGAGCAAAAGCTGCGACTTATTACCGATAAACCTTTATAAAATCATACTAGCGAGCGGTATCTTCAATGATACAAAAAACGTAAAGAAAAAGGAAGAGGAATAGTAAAGAAATGTGGAAGCATAATATATAACACGTATCAACAACCAGTTGATACGTATCGAGATAAAGGATAGTAATGGCGCCAGCGAAGGGAAAAAGGTTGTGGGGCCAGGCCACCGCAAATGAAGCGGGACACTAACAGCAGGCCACCCGCTAACATATACAGTCACAGACGAAGATCTTAGGCCACGATAATTCTGCGCGATGCCTACTTTAAACTGAATAGTCTGAGTTTACGGAGCATTTGTATCGCCGACAGACTACTTTTTTTTCTGCTCGGCTAATTTCATTAAAATAATGTCAACTAAAAACAATGAAACGAAGAGCTCGGAAGCCGCCACTGCGCTCCTCTTGCCAACTTGAAGAAGTCGTCTGTATAGTCGTGCCTCGTTTTAGAAACGATGATGTTCGGTATCGATACGGCTTCGACAAAGTGACAGAAATTTCGTTTCACGTTTTTTCTCCCTCTCTTGGTAGCTTCGGTTTTCTTATATGATACGTTCTTATTTTATGAAGAAAAAAAAAACAGCATTCTCTCGACGGCCTACGTGTATAAAAATTATCGATAATGGTTTTTTAACCGGATTCGGGAGCTGTGTTACAACTACGTAAGGGTTTTCTACATGGTCCTCTTCGTCGACCAAATTAACCTTTATTTCTACGCTCATATGTTCTCCTCTCCGCAACACTGCCAGCATACTTGTACCATTGACGCTGTCTAACAAAATGCCTTATTGTATCTACCTAATTATGGAAAAACAATGTACTCTTTCCACCTTTATTTAAATGGAAGCGTGAATTTTTGGTGTTATCGGTAAATCTTGGAACTTTTTAGACGACCACCAAAGGTAAAACCCTTCTATACTTGAAATCGTACGCCTCAGACCAGAACTCAACTCGATCTAGCTCGGCCTTACGCTACGATGATCGATTGTTGTTGAATAATTTCGAAAATCCGGAAAATCGTCTACACACGATCACTTCGGTATGCAGCGACGGACGAGGCTATAGGCTAATTAATCATATTGTTTGACAGGTGATGGTTTCACGTGCCCAGCTATCATTTCATACAAGTGTTTCGCATATATTAAATATTTTATTTTGTTTGACTTGCATTCTGCTGTGGTATCGAAGTTTTTCATTTCGTAGGTAAAAAAAAAGGCACACTCGAAAGAGAAAAAATTCCAAATATTCGTCAATTTTTCTGGCTACTGAAAATTTTATCACCGATGTTGAAAAAATAATACTCCATCGAATGCGATTCTATCATAAATACCAACGTTTGTATGCCGTCGTATCGTCTGTATAGTAACACTGTGCATCCGTTCGAACGATATAAATACACGCTAACGCCTACATTTTCCATGCAAACTAAATACTAACAAATTTACATCCAGTTCGTATATAAAACGCGGCGCGAATAAATTTTCTGATAATTATACCTTTTCGAACGCGAAGAAGTTAACGCACCGAAATCGCACTTGCTGATAAAAATCTCTAAACATGTTTACAAGTTACACATTTAAACGGTAACACATTCGAGTGGAATAAATTATTCAAGTTTCTTACCTTACGTTTGCCCCGCGCCTTGGCAATAATTTAATTTATTGAGCATCAATCTAGATTACACTGGTTTACTCCTATAGTCGTAATGGTTATACTATAACAACGGTCATTTTTAGCCGTTTGTTTTTGGGCGATAATTTATCTTTTAATCGGTTAGTCGTCGATTCTAATTTCTAATTTATTCGTCAAGTCGATGGCCATAAAGAAAATGAAATTTTCTTCCTTAAAACTAAAGTTAAGAGCAGAGAGGCTAGTAAGGTAGAGACTGTGGAAAGTGAGAGGCAAAAATAGCAAGTTACAGGGGCGTGCTCCGGATTTTGGGGGCCCGGTTCTAGCGCGATGAAGGAGCCTTTTTCGTTGCCAGCTCCCCCAAACAGAAACATAAAAACTGTTTTTAGTACCAACCATCAAATATTAAGCTTATATTGAAAATTCAGAGCTTCGAGTCTTATTTTTTAGAATTATGCGTCGTGCCGTCTCCACTTTTCTTTGAAAAATTAGGATCAATTATTCATTTCGAATTTTTGATTCAATTATTCAAGAAAGAAATGTATTTAATTTTTATAAATTCAGTATATGTACCAGATACGTAATATAAGTATCAGTGAAGTAACGAGGACATTTTCCGGAGGGGAGGGGGGGAGCAACTAGTATCATATAATTTTACCAAATTTTGGCCCTTTTTTTGCTTCAAGAAAATTAGAACTTAAAAAATTGCTGCAATAATACCATAGGCCCGCGAAACGCAAGAATTTTATTCATACTTTTCTTATTTCATTATGCTGTGTGCCTATACAGTACATTCAATAGAACCCAATACAAGCAAAGCACCGAATTCCCTTTTGAAAAAAAAAAACATGAGCATTAGGAATTAGGTATAAAATTTTCATTACTTAATTTTGTAATATTTCTAATGATAAAAAATTCAATCATTAGTTTCCTCATAATCAAGTGAATTAAAAAATATATATTTTTTTAATGATCAATCATTTTACATCATTATTCAATTTTTGTAAAGTTTTTCCTGAATCAATATGAAATGTCAATGCTGCTATATTGTATTTACTCAGGGACGTACCAAAAGGGGGGAGGGGGGAGCTTTCACCCCCCTTGGCTTTTGGAAAGTTGGTAAATTTGGAGTTTTAGCTTAAAGTTGGTAAACTTGACCACTTGCGCAGTATTATTACAGCTATTTTTAAATTTTTTGAAGACTAACAAGACTGTGACATCGTATCTATCTATTTAATATCTTATTTTCGTGGAGCAAAAAAAAAAAAAAGTCAACAGTTGGCAAAATTTCATGGTATTAGTTGATTAGTTGGCAATTTTTGGTTTTCTCCCCCCCCCCTCCCTGAAGAAAGTCCTCGGTACGCCCCTGTATTTACTCCATATTATAGTAAAGGAAATCTGACGTTTGGTTTGATTATCTTTGAAAATATATTTATATCTTATCATATTCCTCTTTGTAAAATAAAGCATGTTTTTGTAAAGCCCCATCTTAACGTAAGATCGTATTATATGTACGAGACAATCTCCATTCACACGATATAGTTGTGCGTCGAACGTATCTCATTAAAACGTCGTCCGTTTTTGTAGCTTTCGCGTTAAAAACATGTAAATAGGTTTTTACCTATCAAAATTCTGTTCGATATACTTCGCGAATGAGTATGATTGTATTTTCGCTTTTCATAAACAATTAAATAATATAAACTCGAAAGATGGAGTATTGTTTAAAATACTGTTCTGTATATGTATCATATCCAATTTTAATAATTTTAATGATTTTTGATAGTTTTTACAAATATAAAAATACTGGAGTGTATTTTTGATAAAATATGAAGGAAATTTGATGAGTTGACTTCACAAAAAATTATGAGGAAATGACATATTTTTCTTCCAAAAATGACAAAATATTTACTTCGGAAAAATAGGAATTTTTTAATTCTGTAGAGTGTGGAGAAATTCGGTATGAAAATAGTAGAACTGTTGGGATTTTTTTTAGAATGACAAAAAATTAGGTGAAATTATAGAAATTAATCATGAAGTGAATTCTATAGAAAAATCTTGGAAAATATAGGAAAATGTAGCTAAATGGATACAAGTTGGATACAAAAATTTGGAATTTTTGAAACTGTTTAAATGAAACATTATAAGCAAAAAGTAGTATATTTTCTTAAAAACTAGTAAAATGAACAATTCAAAGTATGGAAATTTTAGAATGTTGAAAAATGAAGGAAAATTCGAGAAATTATTAGGTGACGCAAAACATACATTATATCGGGTGAATACTTGATTCGAGCACCCAAAGCACAAAAATCTTCCCTGATAGAAATAAATTATGTATTTGAATGATGTTAGCAAGAATAAATGGCAAATGCTTGAAAGCGTTTATCAGTGAAATGCAAAATTTTAATTTATACTTTCGTTGCCAAAAATGCATATGTATTTTGAATTTTTTCATTTTTTAGCTAATTTTTTCGCTTGGGTGCTCGAATCAAATAGTCACCCGGTATATCTACTTTCATCTGTTCTTTAAAAAGAAAATATTTTACGTGTAGAGCCTTAAAAAAGCTACAAGTCAAGTCTAATCCGTAGCTCGTATCACTTAGACCGTCTAGCCGCTTGAATTTTTTTTTAATCGTCTTCATGGTAAAACTGAAATGATTTTTGATCGTATATAGAACCTTAGATTCAGTTAATATACTGAGTTCTTTTAAGCCACTCGCCGTGAGATTGTTATTAATCAAAGCTGCATTATCAGTATAGATTCAGATTAAAAACTTTAAGATGCTGAAGAAAAATTTTCAACCAAAGCTATACAGTCTTTCATCTCAAACAATTTTGATTGAGGTGGGACAGCTTTAATACCAACTTCAAACCCGTTTAACCACTTCCTTTTTATTTGTTCACCCAATCAAAAATCTGAAAAAAAGTCTAAGCTATTGACACGAATAAAGGGCAAAGGGAGTTAAGGATTAAAGTTCGTTAGAGCTTTTTTCGTACTAATGGAGTCACCAAAGAAGATTTTATGTAAAAAAAATGAATAACACACTTTTAAATTCACTTATGTTTAATTGTTGTTTAATAAGTTTAATTTCTTTGGAGTAAAAAGTATTTCTGGAGTTAAGATGGACATAAAAGACCATGAAGGCATCAACATCTAAACCACAATGCCTCCCCCCTCCACGAAGAACTTCCTAGTTACGCTACTGTTTTTGAGGGCATTTCATATTACTTTCCATGTATATCTTCACGTCCTTTAAATGGTCTCCAACACATATACTGTGTTACCCATCGAACCTCAATTAAAAAAAGTGTGAAGTTTCAAACATTAGCAAATGATGTACTCATTGATAAGAATATGCAAGAAGATAAAAAATAAAAATGGGTAAGTCACGTGGCTTCAGAATGAAAGACGATAAATGGACTTATAAATCTAAGTATATTAGTTATTAATTAAAACCATATTTAAAGTACTTAGTAGAACTGAACAATTCAGAATTTCATATGTTTCTGCACAATAATTAGAGTCAATATTAATCATTAGCTATTTCAATTCTACTGCATTCGTTACTTTACGCCTTCTTCCATTTCTCTCATCAGTGTATTATATATGGTAAAATACGTATAATCGAAATTTATACCTATATTTCTGTAAACCTATTTGTGTACTTCTCAGTCCAATTAATATCCATATTTGAGTATAATCAACTGAATCTTTCAGCTATTCGAATACAGGACCGAAAGAGTTGCGCACTGGGGCAACTCTTAAAACGCTATAAAAGTGATCTTATGAGCAATAATAACAAGATTAATTTGGAAATGAATACTGTAATAATTATATTTGTTTCATTTAAAGTTTTTAGCAAATTCATGAAAATTAAAAAAAATTAATAAAACATAATAAGATAATAAAATAATATGAAAATTACATCGAAAATTATTTTAACTATGTTAATATAACCTTATAAAAAATATACATGATCACTTTTGTAGAATGTTGATAAAGGAAGCGATACTAGCGCGCCACTACACCATTCCATCCGAATTACATTATTTTATTTTTTAGAGATATACGGTGTGATCCATATTATCTCACTCATTCTCATGGCATAGGCGTATGGAATATTTTGAATAGTATAAAAATGGAATCAAACTTTTTATTTTTTACATTTGGTACATAGCCGGTTTTGGAGGGGGAGAGTTGAGTGTCTAACCCCCAAAAGTTTTTTTAAGTGTTTTTTTATTTAAAGATGTAACGAGCGGAAATAACTCTAACACTTTTTTTGGTACATATCAACTTTTTAGTGATATTAAACAATTTACTATCTTTCCCACTTGACTTTATGGAACTCGCAAACCTGAAAAAGATGATGTTAATGGTAATTTTTTTTTGCATAATTATATCAAGTTCTTTTCCTCAAATAAGCGTTTAATTCAATAATTAAAATCTCTTCATTTCGAAACATATTTTTAAAGTGATGTTTAAAACCTTGGTCTGATTTAGGTTCATGCATTATTGATGGCTTCTTGGTTATGCCCATACTATAGAGTGTATAGCTCTATACTGTTTTCTTGCACCAGCGTGGAAGAAATTTTTTCGTCCTTAATGTTATTTGAAGATCATCGAGGGAATCGTCTTGAAATAAGAAGTTTGCATAGTCAACTTATTAGAAAATAATACCGATTTGCCACGGAGCACCTTATCGTAAATATCCTTATCCTATCTCGAATTTTCGTCGTACTTTGCCCAATGGATGATAGAGAGGTTCGATGAAATATTTTATCAAAATATATCGTGTAGTTTCGTTTATCGTCTGATTGGAATGTTACAGTTGTAATAAAATTTTCTCTACCGTCGATACTTATTGCTTGATAATGATTAATAAGCTTGACTTGAGTTTTAAAATGAAACTTGTAAGAATTTTTATTGACCAATCTCATAGCACTTTATACTATCTTCAGGTGAACAGATGAATGATATTTCTCCATGTTCGGGTATATATGGAAATTAAACACTATGTTTAGAATTACGATTTTTACATTTTTGTTATTGTTTTTCATTATTTAGTGAATCATTTTTAGATAACCAAGTACTGAGTGATACATCGTTGGACATTATCAAGTATTTGAAGTATATCAAAGAAGATAAAACAGCTACAACATTGTCGTATGATGATATGGTGAAACTTTTGCACACTAAAACGGAACTTTAGCACACTCAAGCGGAACTTTTGTACAATCAAGCGGAGAACTTTTGCACAATCAAGCGTGTATTATAAAAATTGGCGAATTCTACAATATTTGATTTTATTTTTTTAAATAAAAAATCGAGGGTAACATTTTTCCTCCTCTGGTTTATATGTAAGTAACAGCCTATAAATTTATGATTTATATTCAAAATTACCTAAGAAATTTTTAATATTAAAAAATCACTGTGTGGCAAAGGAAATGTATTTTTTATCTTTTAGTTTTAACAAAGAAGATAAAATATGCTATCTGCAGCATTGTACTATTCAGTTTTTGCTCTTTCGTAACCAGGGGCGTGCTCACCGTGTAACGACTCAGGATAATATCCTGGGGCCCCGAGGAGTGGGCCCCTTTGGAGTGGGGCCTCTTTTAGCGTGACAAGAAGTGTAATTAAGTCGTACAATTCGGTAGAAATAAAGGTTGTACTCGTAAAATAGTAAAAAAACTTCATCAAATTTATCTTAATGCACTTAATAAATTCAATTCAACTCAACTGCTTAAGTATACTTAATATTGGTAGCAGGTACCCACTCATCGGGAAATTTTTACTTGTACTAAAAGCAGTGATGAAACTAGCAAAACTAGCGAAAATAAGGTGTTTATGGCTTTACAAATTTTTAATATGATGACCACATATGATTAGAAATCACATTTTGCAAAAACTTTTTAAATTTACAAGGCCGTATGCAATGCATATTACCGATTTCCTCAGCCTCCACAGGGGTTTGAACCCTTATAAACAGCTGAAAGAAAATGATTAAACATTCTTATAGGAATTTAGGGTAAATCAATTTGCTATAGGATTTATTTACTTGTGTCAGTTATTGTAAGCGAGCAAAGTTCAAAAAACTGAGTTAGGGGGTTCAAAGCCTCGTAGGGGGCTACGCATCACGGCTACATATGGGGAGTTTTAGTATTTTGTTCACTCTTATACTCTTGACCAACATCCCGAAAATCTGCTCGATAACCGCTAATATAAGTTTCTGAATAATCTTACACTTCAGTTTTTGAAGACAGGAAAAAAACAACCAAACTTTCTTGAAGAAAATTTAATGTAGATAATTTTTTTATTAGCCATTTTTTCGTATCTCTCCTTACGAGGAAGAAAAACACAAAAATCTATGCTCAAAAAATGATAAATCATTATACTGCTTAATGCGTCTTCTTCAAGATCTCTTCACTAACTTATGATGAATTGTAGAAAAAATGTAATGCAATATTTTTACGAGAAATTTGGTGTAGAACAATTTTGTGTGGTAAGAATTTTTTCGTATTTGGCACTGTAACCAAGAAAAATGCAAAAAACTCACTAATGTACAACAATTTAGTCATTTTACCTAATGGGCCATCTTCAAAGTCATTTTGTTGTCGAACGGTGAATGATATAGAGAAAAATGCGTTAGGCATAATTTGTAGGTAATTTGATGTAGATTAATTAATTATATATCTAATTTACTTGTATCAGTCATTGTGAGTGAAAAAATTCAAAAACTAGCTTTTGGGGGTTCTAACTCCCATAGGGGGCCACACGTCACCGCTACATGAGGGGAGTTTGAGTGTGTTGTTTGTGGTATTACTCCTGACAACTATACCAAAAATTGGCGTAATAACAATTATTGCCCAAAACGACCCAAATTATATCTAGAATGCCTGGATGCAGGAACGTACTGAAAAGAGGGATGTGGGAGGGGATGAGCTCCTCCTTGGCTTCTGAAAGGTTGGTAAATTTGGAGTTTTAGCGTAAAGTTGGTGAACTTGACCACTAGCACTAATAAGTACCTAGTATCAAAAATAAGACAGATAAATATTTCCTTAAACAAAGTATTGCAGTTATTGAAATTGCCAGCTTTTGGAATTTACCAACTTGCCAATTTTTATATGAAAGTGGAAAAAATTTCTTTCGCGCTTCGCGCGTTGTATTTCTTACGATTTTAAAAAAATTTGAAGGGGGCAAAAAATTACAAAATAGCTTAAAATACTAAAATTTAATAATATTAACCATGTGTGGAAGATAATTTATCAACTTGTATAAAAGATGAAAAAATTTCTTTCGCGCTTCGCACGATGTTTTTGTTACGATTTTAAAACATTATTTTTAATTTTTAATGCGTTGTATTTATTTTTACCCATCATACCAGTAGGATGATGTTCTCAATAGAGTAATGTGAAGAATGACATTTCGATTGTTTTTTCTTTTAGGCGTTGTACGAGCATCATAAGAAATATCATTCAGGACTACACCTATCGTTGAAATTTACCAAGATGATACATTTTTTTAAATACTAATTTCGTATTATCGATGAAAAATTGCCAATTTGCTGAAATCAAAACATTTTAACGTTGAGCAAAAAAAAAAAATTAAAAGTTGGCAACTTCTTGTTTTCTTCCCACCCCCCCCCCCCTGAAGAATGTCCTTAGTACGCCGCTGCTTGAATGTTGACTAACAAAAACAAAAAATTCCAAAAACAATTATTGTTTAATGAAATAGTTTAATGTTAAGTAAAAATCGATGTTATACCTATCAAAATTTAAAAAATTTTAATTCTCCATATTAAATTTTTTGCTTCTTCGGTTAGCTTTCCAATTCACTCAAAAAAAGTTGAAAAATTTTAACGGGGGGGGGGGCCACGGACTCTTGGGGCCTCTTCAAAATATTTATCCTGGGGCCCCCAAATGGCTGAGCACGCCCCTGTTCGTAACCATTAATTATTCTAGCAAAATTAATCAACAACTGCGCATACAACTAAGCATTTATTTCTTCAAATTCAAATAATTTGTAATACAAAACATTGCGATGTAACGTAGGGAGAAAGAGTGATCTTAATGAAGATCACTATTTCTCTCTACGTTACATCAAAATGTTTTGTTATGAGATACATCTTACAAATAGATATATTTCTACGACATTTTTGCGCTAGTTTAAAACACATTCGTTAGTTGATAAAGGATTTACAAAACTCTTTGACGATGGCGCTTAGCCTACCGTTGCAGTACATTTTTGGTATGTTGCTAGAATTTGCTTCTTTATACTTGTCGGAGTTATAAATCCAATCAAAAAATATTTCCAATATTTTTTTCTACGACTTCTTTTGCACAAGATTTTTACTCAATATCGAAATGAGCGCGCGCTCAGCGGTACTATAATACTCTTCAGTATCCATTCCAGACGTTGGGTTGAGCACAAGTAATGTGAGATAATGAGAATCAGCTACAACATTGTCGTATGATGATATGGTGAAACTTTTGCACACTCGAGAGAACTTTTGCACAATCAAGCGTGTATTATAAAAATTGGCGAAATCAGTCAATGTTCAAGTGAAATCAGTAACGGATTTACGGTAATTCAATATAAATATTTATACTGAATTACCGTACATCCGTTCCTAATTTTACGCGAACATTGACTGATTTCGTCAATTTTTATAATACACGCTTAATTGTTCAAAAGTTCCGCTTGATTGTACAAAAGTACCTCTCGAGTGTGCAAAAGTTTTACTATATTATCATACGACAATGGTATAGCTGATTTTCATTATCTCACATCACTTGTGCTCAACCCAACGTCTGGAATAGATATTGAAGAGTATTATAATACCGCTCAACGTGCGCTAATTTCCATGTTGAGTAAAAATTTTTTGCAAAACTGTCACAGAAAAAAAAATTGGAAATATCTCATGATTGCATTTATAACTCCGACGAGTATAAAGAAGCAAATTCCAGCAACATATCAAAAATGTACCGGAACGGTAGGCTAAGCGCCATGGTCAAAGAGTTTCGTAAATCCTTTCCTCAAATAACAAAAGAAGGTTTTGGCAAATTGATAAAGACGATAAAAACAGATGTATATGGAAAAGCATGTAGCACTGGTAAACATTAGTAAGCACCCATTTCGTTGGAGGTGGGGATATAATGGGACATTAAATTTTTTTGAGGAAGGCGGCGGATAGTGATGGGAATGTGCGCGCAGAATCTTTTTGTAAAAAAATTCTTGAGAATATTTTTTAGGGGGCAAATTCTTCCATTTCTTTCATTTTAGCACCTAGAAGCTTCAAACTTTCAAGATATGTAAATAGGGATCAATAATGTATACTACAAATATGTCACGACCTTGAAAATGATGTAATAAAATAATTACCAATATCTTTAAAAATAATTTTTTTTTAAATCATATTACTGCCTATTATTATGTAGGTACCTATTTATCTATTTACAAATTTGTTATTACCAAAAATCTGAAATATCATAAAATTTTCATTCTTTTTTATGAAATGATGAGCTGACGTATAAAATGTGACAAAATTAGCAAATTATTTCATCTTTTTTGTTAAAATTAAAATAAAAGATAAAAAATACATTGCCACACAATGATTTTTTAATATTAAAAATTTCTTAGGTAATTTTGAATAAAAATCAAAAATTTATAGGTTGTTACATATGTATAGACCAAAAGAAGAAAAATGTTACCCTCGATTTTTATTTAAAAAAAAAAATCAAATATTGTAAAATTCGTTGGTTTGTAACTTTGACAAGTCGTAGCTTGTAAAATACGTTATACTGTTGCTAAAAATTTCATAATTTTTTTTTTAATTTTTAAATTTCTGTATGTTTATATATAGCAATCGCCCCCCTTTTAAAAGACAATTTCAACGAATGTTCACTCATATAGCACTTTTCACACTATTCAATACTTTTCACACTTTTCATGTGAAATTTCACGTTTCATTTCACAAAATTACTTTTCATGAAAAGTGCTCATCCCTATTTACCAATAACTTTCACATAAGTAAAAATTATTTATTACGTAAATGCATGAAAATCATATAAAACATGATAACGTGACATTGAAAACTTAGAAATATAATGAAGAAAACAAAAAATTCCATTTTTTATTAAAAAACCAGAATCAATGTTGCCAACTTTCCCATGATGAATGGCTCTAACAAAACTATCCTCATATTAGTAGAAAAACAAAGGAATAAACGTTGAAATTATGGTTTAAGGTTTTGAAGATTAAAATTTTAACAAAAATTGGCTGGATCCACAGACTTTTGGGGTCTTTTCAATGTATTTATCATGGGTCCCCCAAATGACGGAACACGCCCCTGATTAAATGCGTATGTAATGAACTGAGTGATGAAAATTAGGGATGGGACATCAAAATGGTAATATCGATATATATCGATGTCTTTGAATATCGATATATATCGATATCACAAAATGTATCGATATATATCGATATCACAAAATATATCGATATATATCGATATCACAAAATGTATCGATATATATCGATATCACAAAATGTATCGATATTCTAAAAAAAAAAAAAACAAAAAAAACGCTGGAAATATTGTTGGAGTATCTGCATCAAAATCGACTTAATTTTTATCAATTTTTTTTTGTACCTACGTATTTTTGACGTGATTTTAGATTTAATAAAATAATTAAATAGTGAAATTTTTAATTTTTGATAATGAAAACCTTAAATTGCTATTGCACAGGTTCATGTAAATAAATGCAAAAAAAATGTAGATATCGATATTGGTATATCGATATATATCGATATGTATCGCTGATACCGATATTGATATCGATATGTTTTTTTGGTCGATATTCCCATCACTAATGAAAATTCGAACATACGTATATTTCAGAATCGTAATCAAGTTTCATCTATTTCATGCCTGAACAGAAGGTGTTCAGAACTGTACGGTTTCTCTAATTTTTTTTCACCGCGAAAATAATTATTTTCCAACTATAATAACACGGTGTGAAAATTTCGGAGGTAGGGGACGAGGGGGGGTTGGGAAATCACCAAATACAGAAAAACCAGCGTTTTTACACATCACTCGTCCATATTATTCACGGCAGGAGTCGACCGAATGAATAATGCATTTTACAAACCAGTAGCCATTATCAACGCGTAGTTTCATACAGCAGATAAACCAACTATACTGACCACCTATAAGGCGGAATGTGAAACAAATGTAGAATATTTATAATGTTAAAAATTAATAGCGCGACGTATTAAAGTATATATGTTGGAGGACACTAAAATATTCGTATATTATTTCCAACGTGAACCCGATAATAACTCAATGACGCGCTTACTCCGGAATTATGTTTGGGCAACGTACGTAAAAAATAACGTTTAAAAGTCATACGAAGATGAAACGATAACAAGGGTATCTTAATTTAAGAAGACAGTCGAAGGTACGAGTAATAGAAGAATTTAATAAAGGACATTTTTTTTTCTTTCTCCTTCATAAACAGTGGGAAGTCTGGTTGTAATATGAACAATGCGACGGCTGAACGCCAGATATGGAGTTTTTTCCATCGGCGGCTCGCGACGATCGGAATACGAGGTAAAATACCGCGCGTATCGAGAACTAGGTGGTATAAAAAATCACCGTAGTCGAGTATAAAAGCTGTAAGTCTTGGCGGCTTTGTTTAATTACTCTGTTACGCAATTACGCGGAATTTTTAGGTGCGCGGTGGCGTGCCGTGCGCGTCCAGTGACCGCGATTTAAACGCTAGGTGGCCGACCGGCGTTGTTACCGCGTGGTAGACGGGTACTCCAAGAGATAGCCGGTAGCTGGTATTTTGCATGCGTCCGATAGCTATGAAAATTAACACTATGAGAAATTTCCGCCGTACGAGTATAATAGTTCGACTTACGGAGGTAGCAATTGCGACACGCATGAGGTATCGAAAAGACGGCATTATTGCTATGTAACTGTAAAAATAATAACATTTAATAACACAAATTGTCGGTACTCGTAACGACAACCAACAAACGCCCCTCTATAACCGCGACCAACGAAGGCTTATAATGACCTCCGCGTATACGTAAAAAAAGTCACCGCCTGCGTCTGTCCTATATGCTCATCGGTATACGCGCCACAAGCTACTAATTTACAACTGGCAGCCGCAAACAATCACGTACTTCTTCTAGCCCGAAAGCTCACCTCGACTTTACACCGAGCGATCGTCGAGTCGTTCCAAGTTATCCACTTTATTTGGCAATTATTGCGACACAAAGAGGAAAGAAGAGAAAAACCAGACTGCGGCTGCATCGTCCAAATTAACGAGCCGATACAAATGGCACACAACAGCGGTTACGAATGGTACGCTTTTAATGGGTCGGTTAGACATAGAGGTCCACTACGCATCTACAGTTCTCCCAATCATCACCGTCGGTTGACCATCATTTAGCCACTTTATATAAACGAGAGGACCGCAGGAGCCGCGTTCAAAGTGAGAAGCCCTTGTAAACCCAATTTATATCCTTTTCCTTGTTTTAGATTTTCCTCGCAGATAAACGCCGAGGCTCGGGTTATTTCAAACGGCCAACAGCGTCACTACATAAAGATAAAAGAATACAGCTATAAAAGCTTATTTCTTATTGTACAATTGATCGCTATTCGCCGGATGAGTTTTCGGTATAAATTATGGCGGTCGACTTTAATTCGAAATATTTTTTATTGAAATTATTTTTACGTCGGCTTTTATTTCTACACCACATTGGGTCGCTTTCGAGCCCAACCAGAGGTGTCTGGAATCTTATGCCAGACAAACCTTTTTCGCTTTTTATGGCGCTGCGAGTTGGTAAACTGACATCGTCGAGCTAACCGAAGAAATTCTAAGTACTATGTCCTCCAACATAGTGTGTATGAAATTTCCCAAGCCGACTTCACATTTGAATAATATGCATCACTAATTCTTACATTTTATTAGTCAGCCTAGTCTCGCTTTTGACGCTTATTTCTTTATTTAAGTCTCATAAAGCTCTGCGTACCTATTACTTCACTAATTCACCACCTGGATAACTTCACGTGGTATAAATTTACATATATTTACAATGTTCCTGCCCAAAATTTAACGTTTTTATTGTCGTATATCTTCAATTATCTGTTTTTATGCGTCCGTAATTGGACCTGTTAGAACTTGTAATATTCACAGCATGGTGATGACATCATTAATACCTTCGATGATACAATCATATAAGAATAACATTTAATTTCAGACAATTTATGTAAGGGCAAAAATATCGTTAGGTAGGAGTAATGGCATTATTAAAGGAAGAGTAAGGTAGGCAAAAGGCTTCCCGAAGTTTCCCAATCAGCTCGCTGGTTTCCCAATCGACTCATCTAAATGTGCAAAACATACCTTAACCCTCTGATGGCACACATAAAAGTAATTTAAATTAGAAAATAAAAATTGTGCTGAGTCACTCAAGAAATTGAAATATAATATGTTATTGTGCTCGCTGAAATGCAGAATTTCATTACAAAAAAGATTGCATAATATCAAAATTGAAGGGACAGCATACATAGGATAGAATAGAACAATTTTTGAAAATTTCTAGCTCCTTCAATATTGAAGATAGGCAATTTGTTCTTTTATTTTTTTTTTCTTGCAAATCGTTCGAACTACAACATAGCATGGTTTTATTTTCAATTTTTGCGACCTGAAAAATGCAATGAATAATTTACATAAAAATTCAGAAGTAAATCTGCCCCTTCAAAAACTGATGTATGCAACTAACACAGATTCTCAAACTGAAGAAATTGTGGCAACGTTCAACTATGAAGGGTGCACAGGGATGAGCAGCCGGTTACGCCGGAGCGCAGCGAGTTTGTATTACCGATGGGTGAAATTCACCCATGTGTGCCAATTAAGGGTTACGAATAGAGTAAGGTCAGAAGAATGTCGGGTATCTATAAAATCTGAAGATCAAAAATTCTTACTTTTTTAGGATTTTTTTCGAATCTTTCAGTTTCTTTTTTCGTGATTTTAATTTCCTTAGAAAATTGTTTAAGCTTTCATTAATTCAGATAAAATAGAAATTTTTGAGAAATTTGATACATTTTGAGAAATTTTCGTACCTACTTCGCAATTTTATACCTAAAAAGAGAAATTGACGCCTTTTTCGTACTTTTCTTAGTTTTCGTACTCAGTGCATATCCTGAATGTGGTGAGAGAAAATGTCGAATTCGAATAATTATATGAATATATATTATTCACAGCTCGGAAGACACGAAGGCGACATGATCATGAACGGGAGTGTCACTAAAGTAATTAAGCATAAGAAACTTCGACGTGTTTAAGAACTTCGTAGCTTCGACATGTTTGTTTATAATCGTTGTGCGACCGGTGTACAAAGATTATAAACAATTATATGAATAGTTCAAAAGTAAAATTATTTTTGAGCTAACATCATCCTTGACCCTTCCAAACAAATCCTCATTACGCCACTGTGTAGGATGAAATCCATTTCATCAAAAGGTGAATAGAGGAGGGAAAAATTGGCGGTCAAATCATACTATGAAAAATAAAATTATTTCTAAAAGTTATATGCAATGCATACAAAAATTTGATAAATGTTTTCAAAAATTTTTAAATAAATATTTTTGGATAATTAAACATTCGTTGCTACTTTACCAAATATAAATGAAATGCTCGACATTGGGCGGAAAAATTCTGGCAAGTAAACACGCGAAGTATCATAAAATTGGGGGAAAATTACATTCTTTCATTTGAATACTGAAAGACTATTTAGGCAGAAATTTTTTCAAATTTCTCGACAAAGAACATGGATTCGAATTGAGGATTTTAGGATTTGGAAGAGGAGATGACATATTTCTTTACCTCACAAGCAAGCTCGGATAAATAGGGGGAAGGGCTATGGGACCAATGGTTCCAGGCCTCGCTATTGGGTACCCTATTGGTACACTATGTATAATTTTTGATAATACATATCATAATTTGATTCATTAAAATATATTTAAAATGTTACTGAAGAGCATTACTTCACCAATCTTTTAAGAAAAAAAAATAATAAAAAAAATAATGGCAAGTAAATAAATGTACGATAGTTAACATTGAAAAGATATGAATTTTGAAAAAAAATTATCTTCACCTCTCAATAGACTTTTTGAATACCGAATTTTGAAGAACAATAATTTTTGGTAGGTTGGGATGAATCGACTGTCCAACTTATGAAAATCAACGCTTACAATTTAACCTTCCACCTACCATACAGTCCCTACTTAGCAATAACCAAACCACAATTACAAATCTCTTAAACTTTCTAAAATCTAGCAAACTCCTTTTCGAAATCTAAAAATTATCCATCCGTGCCTCTGGCCTCAGTTGCAGTATAAGGCACGTAAATGGATAAAAGTAAAGTAAAGTAAACATTAAAAAAATAAAAACAACAAATATTTTGAAGTTTTGCTCTCATGAGTTTTGAAAAAAATCATTTCGCGTAATAAATTTAAAATTTGTAATTTGAAAAACAACAACAACAATTTTTACTTCAAAAAAAAATAATACAAAAATTTTCAACAATAATCATGCTGAAGAGAAAATGAGGGTGTGAGGTGGGTACTGGGTAGGTTATGGTACAAAAATTACGAAAATGTAAAAGCATCAGTAACCCCCGGCCCTACATAACCTCAATCTGGCTCTGTTCACAAGTGGATATCCACAGAATATGAAATACGTATTTCAAAACAAAACATATATTTGATGTTATTTTTAAACAAATTGTGTGATATTTTGGGAACAAAAATCGGCTGAAAATTGAGAATATTTCGTCTTCAGAGTTTTAAATACTAAAATCGAGCACACACTATATGCACGTGAACAAAAATTACTAATTTATTATTCACTCCAACTTTTACCTTTGACTCCAGAATTATGTCTAAAATTTGACTACGACTGCAATCTTTTACTCCACTTTCTAAACATCACTATGAATTCATTTTCATTCGGAAGTAATTCTCCAAACTTGTCTCTGAGACTTTATACTCTGATTCTAGCTTTGATTCTGGAATCAATCTAAAATCCATGACGACAAACATTGGCTTAACTGAGTTAAAGTCGCAGTCATTTTGAATCATTTTGACTCCAAATCTTAACATAATCCGAGCCCTTGAATATTCATTTTTGAAAATACACAAAATTTTAGAGCTTTTTGAAAAATTCAAAAAAGTGATTAAACATTTGGAATTTTGATTAAATTGGCAGCTGAAAATTTGTTTTTTATTTGGACGACAAAACGTAACTTCTGAGAGCAGAAAATTTCAAATGAAGTACTTCACAAAATTTAAGTTCTTTTTGAAAAATTCAAGATAGAAATTACACCCCTGAAATTTTGAAAAAATTTGTCCAAGTATTCAGATAATAGAGCGAACTTATAAGAGCAAAAAATTTCGAATTAGCAGAAAATTTTGATCCTATTTAGGCAAATATTTCCATCACTAATTTTTTTTTTCACATTTTTTGGGAGTCATTGGCAACTACATGCCCTATTCCTTTCCATTTTTCAAAAAAAGAAAATAAATTATATTCACCTTTTCTACATTCTTTTTGTTTTCATTGACGTTTAAAATGAGAGATTTTTCCAGTTCAGATAATTTTTCAATATCATTTGGAGATTAATTTTTTATATTTAAAAGAAATATATTGAACTCAAAAATAATGAAAAAAAGCAATAATGATAAAAAATTTTAAGAAACGAAAACAAACGTATCAAGATTTTAAAATACAGCATTTCTTCGAATATTTGTTGGAATTTTTTCATCCATGGCAAAAAATCGATTCGCATGAAAAGCATCGCATCTGAAATGACGTAAAAATTGTCGTTTCTTTATCTCAGTCATGCCTCTCGATGGCCCTGCAGACCAATCTATTATGTAATTCACTGGTATTAGCGTTACATTCATTGGAAAATACTACCCTTTCGAAAATACAACTCATCATCGATGTTCACCCTTGCCTTATCATATCACTTTGCGGAAAATTAAAAAACATTGTAAAACCATCGAGCGCATCAACCACCCGCAGACGTCGCGATTTATAAAATCAATAGCGAAATTATCAATCTCCCTCGCTAAAACAATTTAATAGCGCAAGATGACATAAAAAATCTCCAACAAAAGGGAGTCGTCCGTCTAGCGTATTATGATACAAATTTCCATATCCGATTTGTAATAATTCTTGCGTAAAGAATCGACGTAGGACACGTGTCCCGCGATACGAAGGCGACCACCGATCAAATAAACGAAGAGTTCTTTTTTATCCTGATGGCCTTTCGCAGGAAAAGGAAATTCTTTTTCAGGAAATAAGCCACTTTGTTCTCGCGTTTCCGATTTGTTTTAACGGACCAAGAAAAATCGACATTGCGCTTAAAAAGTATCGGTTCTCGTCGAACAGTTTCCTTCGCCTCCCCTGTCAACATGCCTGCTCCGCCTTATAATAATATTACAGCCGGAGAAATTGTTAGGTTGGTTTATTTCACTTCGTTAAATCGTATTATCTGTGTTGGCGGATATTTTCACAAATTGATATTAGCTTTTAATTTTCGCTTTTCGCTGAAGCACCTGATATTTCCAATCTTTTTGGGTTCATCGATTACAAAAGTTTACATTTTTTTTTAGCAACAATAACCTATTACTTATGCTGACAGAGGAAGATTTATTTTTAATGATTTAGCGCGTGCTCGACAGTGTTAACATTTTTACACCCATTTAAAAAATGTATTTATTATTATTTTTACCATGTGGCTGAAATGTCCCTAATTTCACGATGATGAAAACACTAAAAAGTCTGTGAGAATTGATCGTAAGGTCAAACATATATTTTAAATTTCACTTCCCTAATGGATAGCGGATGTTCGACTAGTCAAACACTTTCTAGAAATGGTAGGTGATATAGGCGAAAATAATAAATGAGCACTTCCTACGTGAATATGACAAAAAGAGCGTTTTAAGAGGAAGTTCCTGCTAGTTCAGAGCAAAATGTGTGTTTAAGTTGTTGAAGAAAAATCATTTTATGAAAAAAATATTTAATGACGTATACATTTCAAGCATAGGTACTTCTTTCAAGATTTTAGAAAATAAATAATCGATAGCACTTTTTCTCAAGAGCAACGATACACGTGTCAAATTACAGCCAATTTAGTAAAAATACCGGAATGCAGATTCATTTTCTGATCGCTTCGTAGTACAAAGAATGATCAGCAATTACGAATAAAAGTCACGTATTAAATGAGAAGCCACGAGGGATGCAACCATTCGAACAATCCCTAACAAATACCTCGAATTGATTCGAGCCAGCTTCTTCCGTCAACTTTTTCGTTTACTTTTCCCGCGTTCATTAGAATTCGCAAGCGAGAGCGACTTTTCAAAAAGACATACAGTCGCTTCATTTGCGAGCCTAGAAAAGTGCCCTACTTTTTCATTTTGTACGTTAAAGAAAAAATCCAAGCTAGCAAATCGTGTTCTTTTCGTTCGAAATTTTACAATAAAAAACGTAAGCAGCTACGGCGCATTATTAGAGCTGAGTTTTAAATGTTGATATTCTTGATTGAATGATTTGATTTTGGATTTAAAAATCAAATTCATGGCCGCACTATGGGTTTTTACCGCCATAGGCTTCCTTCAATTCCCTTCACTCGCTCCCCCCTCCCCAAAAAAATCTGCAAACTGCGAAAATACACCATATTTGATTAATAAGCTGAATAAAATGAAAAAATAAACATAGACTTCGACCTTAAACATTTTATCTTCTATTTTTTCGTTTTCTTCAATGATGTTGACAAGTCTGTGCCAAAATGGAAATCATAAAAATAGAGCCATTGGAAAAACCTAGGCATCTGTCTGATTTTTTGAAAATTTATTTTAATTTAAATAAGATGAAAAAATAAAATCATTGTAACAAATTTTTAAATCACAAATGAAAAATTCATAAAATTACATAATTATACAATATATTCATCCCCGCTCGTTTCGATTCGTAAGTGTATCGCGGTCAGAACATTATGAATACTAGACAAATGTGAAACATTGCGGTTACACAACGAAAATTTTTTTGATTTTATTTATTGAAATTTTTTTTTTGTTAAAATTTTGTTTTCAACATTTTTTGTTAACATTTTCTTTTAAATTTTTTTTCTTGAAATTTTGTTTCGAGTTTTTCTTTATTGAAATTTTCTTTTGAACTTTTTTTATTGGAATTTTTTTTTTTAAAAATTTTTTTGTTGAAATTTTCTTTTGAATTTTTTTGAATATTTTTTGTTGAAATTTTCTTTTAATTTTTTTTTAATGAAATGTTTTTTAATTTTTCATTTGAACCGTTCTTGTTAACATTTTCTTTTGAATTTTTTTTTGGTTAAATTTTCTTTTGATTTTTTTTATTGAATTTTTTTTTAAATTTTTTTTGTTGAAATGTTGTTTTAAGTTTTTCTTGGTTGAAATTTTCTTTTGATTTTTTTTTATCAAAATTTTTTGGATTTTTTTGTTGAAATTTTCTTTTAAATTTTTTTTTATTGAAATGTTTTTGAATTTTTCATTTGAACCGTTCTTGCTAACATTTTCTTTTAAATTTCTTTTATTGACATTTTTTAAAATGTTTTTTTGAATTTTTCTTCTGAATTTATTTTGTTAAAATTTTCTTTTGAATTATTTTTTATTGAAATTTTTTGGGATTTTTTTTAAATCATGCTTTTCTTTTGCTGTCCCTAAATTTTGCCACTGTAGGCCTGAGCCTACGGTGCCTATTGGTTAATACGGTCCTGATCAAATTTTTTCAATTTGCCTACAAAAATTAAATAATCGATTCCTAATGAAATGTATATTAGCCATCTTAGTAATGGAGGACGCAGAGGTGACGTGGGTAATTCCCCTCCTTCTCATAAAAAAAAAAAGAAAGAAAAAACGAAAAAATTTTAGCTGATATTTATGTTTAAATTTAGGTCTAAACCGATTTTCAATTTCTTTCAAAAAGTACCAATTTTGTTTATTTTCAAAAATGAGCGATAAATAAGTAATTTATTGGTCTTGCACATAGTATGAGCTTAACATAAACTTTTTTGGACGGAGAAGAAAAAGTATGCTCGATGTTCATTTCACAAAGGTTCGAAAATATCACAATCTTGTTTCAAAATGATTTGGTGCGGTGTTTTTGCTTCAAAAATTCAGATTTTGGGAGTCACTATGCAATAAAAATAGACAATATTTTGTTACCAATAGGTATAGATATTATTTTTCATTCATTTTAGAAAATTATCAAAATTGTAGCTTATTGAAAAAAATTTTAAAAAAGTTTAGATATACCGAATTAAAAATTATTGGCGAATAACATTTTTTAGCTGAATTTTTAACTAAGAAACGACAGCTATTACAGCCTATCTGATTTGAGGAGGAGTGTCGGGGAACGGTGAGGTACATCCTAAAAATATTATAGAAAAGGAGAACGAGGATCATCTATCTTCAAATCTATATAGCTCAAGCTTATTTAATTTTTAAATTTATTTCAAACTTTAATTAACTAATTTATCAGTTGGTAAATTATTTCAACTAATTTATTATCATATCTGCAGCGACTTTTTACTATATTTTCCAAATTCCTCTAAGATACGTCCACATTGTATGTACAAACTATTCACTAATTTTGTTTATGTAGTTTTCGTTCATAATAAACTTTCCTCGTCTACATATAACATCTTTCAATAAAATTAAAAGTAGTCTTGCATAGTTATATGAAAGATGAAAAAGTACACGAAATTCATATTGGAAAACAATACGCAATAAATGTTATTGAGTGAAATTGAGTTAATGAGCTTAAAATTTTTACGACGCACTTTTGACGTCATTTAGCAACTGTTGTGACCACACCTTCTTATTTTTTGAAAAAAGAAAACGATATTTGACCACCTCAAACGTTGGGGTCTTTATTTTACCCAATCATATGACAAAGATTAATATCTGAGACAACATTTCGTAGAGATATTCATGGACACTTCTTAATAAATTTTATGCGATTTTTATACATGCTTGCTATGCTTTCACAAAGGTCAAATAAATAAAATATACATGTACATCAGTTCGTCCATACACGTCTTAATGGATATAGGTCAATCGTTGACAAATAATCTTAAATGTAAACATCTGAAACTTCCACTTCTTCTCCCCTTCACAAATCAGATCGGCTATAAGCTTACAATAAATGGTTTAATTTTTTACCAAAAACAAAAAAGTAAATCTATGTACCGTAAATTCTCTTACACGTTCCCACTATTCACGCTGAGAATGTAACAATAAATACGTCAATTACGCTCCAATTTAATTTTTCGTTACAAGCGAAATACAATTAAGGAAAATTGCCGGCGTATTTTTCTCTCATTATGCTCGGCATACGAGGTGATTTTTTTGTTAACAAGTACGACGGAATGGCAAGTCCGGCAATATCGAAACCTAAAATTATCCGACATGGTTAACAAAGGGAGGACGATCTTATAACAGAAGTCACACTCGATGGGATATAATAACGAAGCGAAAGCTTTTCGCCAGTGATACGAAACAGCCTAAGATAGTAATTTTCCACAACTTGGACAACGTACGTTGTTCGTGACAGACTTTGACGAGCGGATGTGTACGTACTGGTGACAAATAATAAGCGGCTAAGTCTTACTGGAGGTCGTCACTGATAATGGACGGAGAGTGTACGGTATGGTTTATAATCAGCAGCGCTGCGGCTGCTTAATAATTAGGTGATCGGTAATTATAACTTTGCGAATAAATTTGTGTGTAAAATTGGAATCGCGGAAGACGACAACGGACACGTTATTAGTTTCATGCCTCGTGGACATCGCCGCATGTAATGTGAAACGAGAAAATAGGTAACTTCTTCAATTTGCGACGATTTATCGGTGTAATTTGTACGTAGCGCGTCGTATTTAATATTTATATGTAACACCAGGCTACCGTATACTTATAAAAGTCATAAATTGAAGAGTGCTATTTGTGTCAAAGAACCTTGAAAATTCGCTATACTACGTTTAAAATTCGACGATTCGTGAAGAGACAGGTACTTAGGACACCATATTGAACGGATGCGGGTGTGCAAATTTGTGAGGAGGGAACATTTTATGCTTTTTTTACGGTTTTAAACCATAAATTATTCCTATATAATTTTTTTTATATTTTAAATAAAAATTAAGATGTTGAAAGAAATATCAGAACAGGTACTTTTTGTAGTACAATTGGCCGAACTTCGTTCAATTTTTTTTTTTTCTGAAAATTGAAGTGAACAAATAAAAAGTATCTAATTGCAAAACGACCTTCAGAACAAGTGAAAAAATCATGTTTTATTTCTAAAATTAATGGAAAAATCCACAAAAATGAAATTTTTATTTTTTTTATTTTACTAGCGTTTTTAATTACCAAGACAAAGAATTTACAAATCCTTAAAAATTAAAAAAAAATTGATTTTGGGTAGTTTGATTATGCATTTTACCGCGTGAAGACTGAAAAAATTTTTACCCGATAATTCTTCCAAAATTTATTTTTGAATTTTTCGTTAAATTATGAAGGTATTTAAGGAGTTTGAAATAGGAAATAATACAAAATATACTTTTCGAAAAATTTGAATAAATAAATAAATAAATAAACAATTTTAAAAAATCGCAGAAAGTTACACTCCTTTCATTTAATTTTTCTGATCTTTTTCAGTCGTATTTTGGATGGTCTTTTCAATAGTGATATCCCCACCCCTTAGCCCACATCTTCATACATCCACAAAGCAATAATGATGGATTATGTGTCCTAAAAAAAGAAACTTCAAATACTAATTCAACACTGATATTGAGGGGGGGGGGCAGCAAAATGGAGCTATTAGAATTTCGGACTTTTTTCATGTTTTTTTTTTTTTTTTTTTTGGAACAAATTTTAGACTATTTTCATACTTTTGCATCTAACACCTTCATTTTTTACTTTTTTTAGACTTTTCGTAATTTTCGTACATAGTAAACGCCACCAAGAACATACCACTGTTAACCACCTTCTCTTACTGTGTCCAAAATTGAACGATATTCCAAAATTCCTAAAAATTAAACAAAAAATGACTGACAACCAACTTCACTTTTCTACAACGATGCGGCCTCCTCTTTACAATCTGACCATGCTAGAGGTGACGTGATAACCAAAGCAGATAAAAACGCCACCGAAAAAAAAAAAAAAAACATCTAAACACAATATAATTTTCAAAAAAAAAAATCACCTGAAATTTATCAAGTAGAGTATAGGTAATGAAAAGACTGAAAAAAATATAACTATGCCGAATTACTGGAGCTGATTTTCCAATAGAAATATGTTCACATTTGCAGGTAATACTGTCAGTAAACTTTTCAAGTTTGTAGGCCACATTGATTGCCATTGTAAAACGCCCACTTTGCTACGCAAAAACATGGAAAAAGTTTGATTTAAAACATGCAGAATTTTTGGCCCACAAGAATCGCAAAGGCCCATATTTTTCTAATTTTAGCAGTATAAAGTTTCTCAAACCTAATACCTCAAATATTGGCATCCATCATTTTGGATCCATTATGGATCCAAATTTCAAGGGTTCATATTCTGGTCCCCAACTAACTTCACATACAAGTTTGGACCTTTCTAGGTCAATTTGTAAAGAGATATACGAGATCATGAAATTTCTTGCCATGGTTTCCCCTTCAAAAGCCATTCCCCGCCATATTAATTTATGAGTTATAATTGAAATTTTTTTGTCACTTGTGCTCACTTTATCACGTGACACCAGAATCAAAAATTTTCCGCTTTTTGTTTCTTTCCCCTCCACCATATTTTTGGGACAATAAGCTCTTCTCCTACCTTCCAAAATGATGTGAAGAAAATTCGCATACAGTATATTTCTCATTACTAGTAATTAGAGCTCGGATTTTCATGCGCTTAAAAGGTGCATTTATTTTTGTCAAAATAAGGCAAAATATGCACTTATTTAGCAAAAATGCGTTTTTATTAAACATCGATACCCGGTATCTTTTGAAAGGATTTTTTAATTTGAAGGTCATTTTTTAAAACTGAAGTGTGCAAAAAATTAAACAAATGAAAACAAAGAGGTTAAACGTTTTCGATTTCGTTTCAATTATACAGTCAATTGTATTAATTACTAATCAGTAACTTTAAAAATTGATTTTCACATGAAATTTTTTTTTCAGAATTTCTTGGTTTTTTCAGGTTTGCCATTTTCGTTGAAAAAAAAATAGCGAAAAAAAAATTTTGGTCAACATTTCCTAAATAGAAAAAAAGGTCAAAATATGACGAATATACGCTTATAATATTTTAAATATGCAAAAACATGCTTTTATACACAAAATATGCGCTATCAAATTGTGCTCAGTTTACTCAGAATTTTATGATTCGCAAAAATCTACACAATATGCACGATTTTCTTAAATGTAGGAAAACATGATAAATTATGAAAATCCGAGCTCTACTAGTAATTGATTCTTAATTTATCAAATCTGAACTATTTGAAGCTCCTCAAGCCTTCCTCGAATTTTGACCATCTGCCATTTTCGATTCATTTCTACACAAATTCAGTCAACTTCACGTAAGAAGTTTGACATTTTCAGGTCAATTTAGTGAGGAAATATCTTGACTCAAAACTTTCTCAAAAATGCTTTCTTTTGCTCTAACTTTTCTCCAAATGCACTTCGAAGACTGAGATTTGGAAACGTTGGTATCCGTGACTCACTCTTTTATATGAGACCAAAAACGAACATTTTGAGGTATTAATTCCCTTTACAGTCATTTTAAAATTTGAGTGAACCTTCATTTTCAGCTGAATTAAAAAAAAAGTATTTTGTAGAATTTTATGAAAAGTCTCTTACCAAATTTTTAGCATTTTTCATGTATATCGACTAGCATTACGAGAGGAGGACAAAGAGAAAATATACCTATTTGGATACGTTTACCATAAGAATAAAAAAAAGTTAGCTCAATGAAAAATAAAACTGAACGAATAATTATCATTGCTTAGCTTCTCTCATAGGTCCAAATATCAGATAATTATTCTAAATGCTCTTTTTTTCTACGATCATTTCAAAAGGGAAAACGAAATTTCGTCAATAAAAATAAGAAAACCCCCAACTCAACAAAACTCGTTCGCGAATCAAGCTAGTAAATTCCCCCACCGAAAAAAGCGTGTTAATCGCCACCGCAAACATGGTCGCACTAAATGACACCGCAAGCCGATGAAATCAGTATATGCAAATTTTTCGACGACAATTGTCAACAACACGACGAAGCGAGTTGCATTTTAAATAGTGGTAAATAAACGATGCGCGACTTTCTTAAAGGGACGGGCAATTTAATTGTATCGCTTTAAGTGTATCCTTTTGAATGGGAGAAGAGGGTCGCGTATACGATGAGAACGTGTGGTGTGATTTAAGGGTGAAAGTTAGCCGCTGTAACGGCCGAAAACGGCGGACCGCTAAAAGCGTCGACGGCACTCGACTCGTGCAATTTGGCGAAAAGTCAGCTCGCAACGTTGTGTCGCACCAGCACGTGTTATCTGAAATGAACTCCGGAAGAAAGACATTTCCGTTTTATTCTGGTCGACGTGCTCCGCGATGCGCCACGGCTGGTCCATTAGTTCGAATTTCAGAATCGCAGCCCGCCATGACCCACGAATCCACGGCTCGGATAAAACGCTCAATTTCGGACGTAAAATGTTACGCCATATACGTAAGTTTCCTGCCGAGTATTGAATTTTCGCTACGTCTAGGGTAGAACGGATTTAAGGTTTGTTAACGTAAATGATACGATTTGAGACTCGCTTCTTTCGGGCAGGGGGAGAGTTCTATAACGTACGAGCGCGTTTAAAAATCGCCAAATCTCTGTGAAAAATTTCGCCTTCGGTAGAATTTTCGATCGCACTATAAATTACGGCGGAAAGCTAATATTTGTCAGCCACGTCGAAATTATACGAAGAATGCGGTGAACAAAGAAACCGCCCTGTGACTAACGGCGTTAAAAGGGACGTACTTGATTTCACGGTTGTTTCTATTATTGAAACATCTGATTTATAATGCTTGTTATTTGAGTAAAAATTCGTCTCGGTTTCATCCCTATGTCACAAGCCACCTACCATTTTCCCTCGGATGTTTTTTTCTCCACTCGATACTCGTCTTTACAAGCACTTACGAGTAGGTAACCCATTCTTCGCGTAAAGGACATTTTTACATGGTTGAAATAACCGTTTCGTTGTTTCTGAAAAAATAAAAAAATAAAAAAAACGAGGAAAATATTCTACGCCTCAAATAGGGAGAAAATTTTTGCGAAATTGAAATCTTTTTTTCATTCGTCGTTTTCGCTCTTGAATGAATAAAAAAAATGCCACGTTACACTTTCATGCGAATTTGAAAAACTGCCATCCGCTTCAAAGGAAACCTTTGACGTTAAAAATTCATCTCCAGTGTACTAATTCGCGTTCCTTTTTGGACATCGACGACGATGTACACGTAACGTTTGAAAAACCTCGATGAAACTGTGCATATTCCATTAAATGCGAAAAAACCAATGAAAATTCTGGAAGCAAAACCTGTTCAACCCATGAGGCGTGGTTTATCGCTAGATACCTAGAAGTCGCTAATTCCACGATACCAGAATATTCGACGATTCCGCGATCGTCTACTCGCGCACAGAGCTTTTCACCTTCACCGGTTGTTTTGGTCGCGAGCAAAATAATTTCGCCAATTTTCCAAAACCATCGAATTCCGGTGTTTTTCGATCGAAAATTACCACCATACGTTGTACAAATCATTCTGTTTTTTTGGCAATTCCATAACGAAACGATTGTTATAATTATAGAGGAAATTTCGCAAGGACACCAGATACTCCTTTTTCGTGTACCTTATATTACATGGCAATTACATTTAATGAAAATTCCAACGGTTGCGATTCGCCTATAATAAAATACGCCACGTAACAAAAATAACACTCTTCTTTTAATAAAAAGGCGTTCGAAATTTCGTAACTGCGAAGGCATTCATCTTATATAACCTTGGCCAGACGATAATATAAAATAAAAAAGCTTTAAAAATATAACGTAAAAATTCCACATCAAAAGAACTTTCGTAACTTTTACCTTTATCTTGATCGGTATTAAAACATAATGACCTTTGTGGTCGGGTAGTTCTTAAAAAGACGTCACATATAAGGATAGAGCCGCATGCATGGCACACACAGCTTTATTCTATACGTACTCGTATAATGACACATATAGATACCGCACTTCGTCCTATATACCTTTTCATTCACCCTCGAAAGGTAATTTAGTTAAGGGTTCGTGCCAGAAACGCCCAGTATTATTTCGTGAATTATTGATGGAATCGTGACGAATTTTCAAGTACGTAAGACCATCGGTAAGTATATAACGAGTGAGACAATATAATGATAATTCTCGACCAACTCTTATCGTCTTTTGGTCGGGCTCAATGGGCTTAAATAAACTAATGAGTTCGTATTTAGCCTATTCATCGTATTGGTTGACGATGAATAATTCGAGAAGGGTAATCAATTCAGTGTTTGAATGTGTTAGTATAAATCAAGTAAAATTAGGAATTAGGTATTTAAATAAAAAGAATAATTTATAAGCAAAAATAATTTATATAAAAAAAAAAATACTAAATAAATAAATTTAACGAAAAATCATTTTAATACTAAAAGTCAAGTAAACTATAATATCTGTCATCTTTAAGTTTGAAATTGAGCCAAAAAAAATGGTGTTGAATTATCGATACGTTAAATCAGAGGCGTATTTATGCATGGGCAGAGAGGGCAGCTGCCCATGGCGGCAAAATATCAGGGGCGGCAAATTTTGGTTTTTCCAGCTGTTTTTTAAATTGAAATATATTATGACGATTCAAAAAAAAATTATGGTAGTCAGATGGATGAACTTATAACATATTCAGAAATCAGTTTGAAAAAAAGATTATGAAAAATTGAAAATTATAGTAAAAATGAAAACAGTTTTTTTTTTCGGATGAGTTTTTTCAACTTCAAAACGATAGCTATATAATTTTTTTTCACGCCTAGCGTCTGCAGTTATTCGCATGAAATTTGCTCAAAATTTTGTGAGAGACTCTTCCTAAAAGTACAAAAAAATTCCTTTTTTGTTTTTTCGATAAAATTCTGAGGGAGGCTGGAGAAAAGGTAAATAGCTCAAGTTGTAGTTTTTGATCTCATTTATGAAAGAGTGAGTTACGGAGACCAACATATCCAAATTTCAGTTTCATAAATGCATTTAGAGGGAGAGTAAGAGCAGAAAACGGATCTTTGAGGAAGTTTTAAGTCATAAAATTTCTTGAATCTTCCACACCTCCTCACCAAAATCAATTTAAAAAGGTCAAACATTGTGTGAACGGTTAATTGGTGACCAGAATATGACCTCTTGAATTTGGGTCAAAATGAATACAAAATGGCAGATTATCAAAATTGGAGTAGAGCTTGAAGAGTCTCAAATTAGTGGTAATGTAATTAATATTAATTCATTCGATTGTTGGGAATAAGAAGTGTATTACATTCCAAATTTACTTTCACAGATGATATTGGAGGAGAGGAGACAAGGGGTTGAAATTTTTTTATTGTGGTATCATATGATAAAATGAGCACAGCCCAAGTGACTAACCTATTTTCATTCTAGCTTCCTACGTGCATTTAGAGAGGAATTATAATTTGAAGATAATTTGAGGAACCTCAAGTAGATATAATTTAAAAAATATGTGTTCATATACTCGTTGCATAGCAACAAACACTACATTTGTTTTAAATTAAAGTTCTTAAGTGGTTTTTGGAAAAGATAGGGCAGAGATTTTAAAACTTGGTATTGGTTATGGTCTGCAGACATGAAGGACCTAGCAACATTATTTTCAAACCTGATCAAGCCTTAGTTAAAAACTCTGCTCTAGTAATGTGGCATGGCTGCTTACATTTTTTTTACATTTTAAATCAAACTTAAAAGTTTGGGTGATGTACCAAAATGAATGTTGAAAAAAATTATCTGCATGAAAATTTTTCATAATTTTTTTGGCGGAGGTAGGGGATGGCGGCAAAAATTTACTGCCCACAGGCGGCAAAATTCAAAGTCCACCTCTGCGTTAAATATGTTGAAGATTTAGAAACATAGCATGAAACTCAGCATAAGTATAGAAAAAATACAAAAAAATCACCTTTACATATTAACAGCACATTACAATACCACAAATTTAAGTTGTTAGTCTGCGATCGGTGTATTATAACTCAACATCATGTAATGTAGAAAAAAAACAAGAGCTCATATTGTAGTCTGCAACAAATCTTACATACAAAGTTTCAGCTTTCCAAGCATATTTTATGATGAGATAAGAATGCGTCAGGAAATTTCTTGACGTGATTTCCCCTCCAAAAGTTTCTTTTATCTCATTCTCCTACAAAACCATTTAAGAAGCTGAAATTTGAATATATTTGTAATCGTGCTTATTTTACCATATGAAACAAAAACTGAACATTTTTGACTATTCTTTGACTTCTATCGTATTTTGAGAAAATAACCTATTCATTTCCCCTGCAACATCGCCGATGATGATATAGATTTGGGGAATGATGCTTCTGTTATTTCCACTCTCCAGTAATCATATCGGCTTATATTTACCTATAGTTTGACCCATCTGAAGCTTCCCCAAGCTTTACTCAAATTTTGACTATCAGCCATTTTGGATCCATTTTAACCCAAATTCAACAAGTCGTATTCTGATTTTAAGAACTCCATACACCTTGGTTTTGGTGAGGAGATATGAAGATTAAAGAAATTTCATGACTCAAAAACCTCCTCAAACCTGTATTTATAGTTCACCTCCAAATTCACCAAGGAAGCTGAAATTTGGACATTTTAGTGTCCTAAAGTCAATGTTTTGTATGAAACTATGAACAAAAATGTTAAGCCGTCCTTCCACCTTCTTTCAAAATTCGAAAGATCCGTAATTTTGAGTCGAATCCTAGGTGTTTAAATGAGGACTTATTCATTGTAATTCGATCGATTTTCATCATCTCCTGTTCGCACTACGAAGTAAGGAAAAGTATACATGAACATACGTACCGAAACACTGGTGATTTGTCATAAAAATTACAAATGGTCTGAAACGCAAAAATTTTTGAACAACTCATACTCCCTTCTCCTTTCCTTCCCAAATCGAGTAGGCTGCGATAGCTATCGTTTTAAATAGAAAACTTAGCTAACAACCAAGTTATGGTTTACTTACTAAATTTTTGCACGTTACTTACCAGTTTTAGTTCAGTGCCGCATAAGAACATAAATGATCTTGTGGTGTGGGTTTTCTAACATGAATTTTTGAAGAAAAAACATGTTATTAAAATTTTTCATAGAATTTTCAAACATTCGGGCTTTCCTTTTTACTTTCAAAGAATTTTTACCCCTTCAATTTTAGCGATACGCAGAATTTATACACCTCTATTTGGTTAGAAATAAGAGAGATATATTATTGTCCCTAAATAAACTGAAAAATGCTGATTTTTCATCTTCATATTTTGAAAATATTTTTCATCCCTGTAACTTAGAATGATAGTAAAGAGTACGATAAATCTTGGTACATAAATTTTTAAAACTGTTACTTTTCTTTTTCCATAATTTCCAAAGATTTTTGCTCCTTCAATTTTAACGATAGGCAAAACTTGCAAAAGGCATTTTTAGTTCATAATGTCAAGCGACAGAGTTTCAATCTTATATTTTCGCTTGATTGCTTTGTTTCTTGCTTTCTTTTTGCTTCCTTGTTTGTTTGGCTTACTTGCTCATTCCATTTACGTGTCATATATTGATACAGAAGCTAGACGCATAAAAAAAAGAAATTTTGTTTTAAGAAAGGAGATTAGATTTTTTGAGGAATATAAAGAGATGAAATAATATTTCTTCATTGATGCTGAGAAGGCTTGGGAGTGAGATTGGAAGAGAGAATTTCCAGCAAATGTAATTAAATTTGGGACAATTGATAAGAATATACGAATTGAACAGGATCGGCAGGGAACCAGAGAAAATTTGGTATTTTAGTGAACATTATTTGTCGCAAAAAAAAAAAAAAAAAAAACATTTTTTGTATCTTTAATTTTATGATAGAGCAAAATTTTTAATAAATCTTTTTATTCTAAAATTTTGAACAAAAAAGTCCAATACGTATACCTAGCACAAAAAATTTTTCATTCTTTACGCATGGATAGAAGAAAAATCAATTTTGAAAATCTTGTGGTAAAAAAGAAGCTCCACGCTTGTACTACGTAAAAGAAGTCTTAATCTTCAAGGGCATTGAGAAAAATGTAGGTAAACATTGTTTCTGTCGTGGTCAAATGTAACGTAATAACAATAAGTTGAGTATAGGAATTTTGTTCATATATCACTTTTTTCTCTTCTTTTGCGAGGTCTTGCTCGCACTATATCCCGTCTACTCCGCCTAAAGGGATCTTTTGATTTCAAATGTTTGTAGCTATTATTTTCTTACTTTTATTAAAATAATAAAAAAAAGTTAAAAATTCTCATGTCAAATAAAAATATAGTTTCTTGAGTCTTAAAATTTAAAAATATATGCGCTAGGAGTAACATTTTGATTGTTTTTCTTTTCAGTTTCAGTTGCTTGAGAAGACATAAATAAATTTATTTTTAACTTCTAAATTAATTTTTACAAATAATAAAAAATACAAATAAAATATAAAAATTTTCAAGAGCTGCAATAGAATTTTCAAAACTCATGAAGGAAAAATTATTAAAAAAAAAATTTGTACTTTGGGTGAAAACCCCTTATTTGACCTGATAAAAAAAAATCATTACAAAAAAACTTCCTTACAATATGCAGCAAACTTCAAAATTATCGAAAAATATTCAGAAAACATCAATAATAAAATTAGATGGTGAAGGGAAAGAGGTCGACTAAAAACACTTTTACAGAATTCGTAAGGCTTTAAAGCAAAAATAGGCACAGGTTTCGTATCATCATAATCCATTCCTGAGCAAAACATCACCTTTCTATTTAATCATCGATTCGAGGTGAGCCCATAAACTCATCAGTTGATTACAAAGTATTGGAAAAAAAATTCAATAACGACCAACGAACCTTTCACCGTTTACTATGTACTTAATAGCATATGGAATGCTTATAAAGTTATAATATACTTAGTGCTGAAATTACGTATTATAAAAGAACTTCATAGAATGGACAATGGAAAACTCGACGCAAATAACAAGGTTCGCGTTTATAATGAAAAAAAAAATTATCGAAAAAGAAATTCAACGTATAGGATAATTATCGCGCAATTATATCGGTAATTCTACCGCACGCATGTATCTGTAAAACCTGTAGACCACCATAAAACGAAATAAAATTCGTGCAACACAGTTTTTTCGGATAGCGCGAACGCATACTTACTGGTGGAGGGAATCGTGACTTATACAGGTGATTTTTAAACGCTCCATCGGCGTATTCATTGCGGTCGCTTTTATCTATCCAGAGGGTCTACGGAGTGGGTAAAATTTTTTTCACCTATCAAAAATGACCTAATTTTTTGCACATCACGCGTGATGGTTATTCCGCGTACGTGATAATGGTAACCACGATAATCGTAAATGTAACGCTGAATTACATACGAACGATCATTGTTACAGCAGTTGTAAGCGCCGACGAAAATTCGCCCAGTTTGAAATATATCAGAGGCGTATTCCCCAAGGGCATATCTTTTGAAAAATCATCGTGAGAAAAACAATCGCGAGTAGGAAACTCGTTACGTATACGTATTTCCACAGCGAGCGTTCGATGAGGGAAAAAAAATCGCGGCAAAAAACGCCATAATTATTCATACTGTGCAGTGGCTGTTAAAATTCGCATATAAGTTCACTCGAAAAAGGCGGAGCACAAAGGTAGTCCTTAATGAGGCGAAGGATGGCGGATAAATATGCAAAACAAAGGGCGTTGCAGTAGCGTAAGATTAACTCATTTGTGTGCGGATGTTTTTTCAAACCCGTGCTCGGCGAATAGATCCCTCTCGTTTAAAAGAATACGAGAAAATTCAAATTTCTTTTTTATTCCGCCCAGTCATTATTCAGATTATTTCACATTTATTATATTACCCGAAGAAAGCTAAAAATCATTAATTTATGATGCTAGTGGTATTGTTATATGAGCAATGTTTTCGAATATCTACGTACGAATTAATTTTCATGAGTAAACTCGAATCGAATCTTCAATGAATATTTTTCAAGACACCGATTCAATGGAGTTCATTAATAATATTCTTCGATGAAAGAAAAAAAATGTAAGCAGCCATGTTGCATTTCTAGAGCTGAGTTTTCAATAAATGACGTGTTCAGACTAGCAGATAACAGAGTACTCCCTTCACACCTCAATGAGCCAATTAGGAAAGATATCATGATTCATGATAAAAATATCTACATTCCATTGAATAATGCTTATTAACATGTAATTTCAATCATAATTTAACCCCACTCCTGGACAAAAATTTGTCATAATTTATCTTAGTTATATACACAAATAAAAATAAGAATCATCCGCCCACCATCTTCAATTTTTATTTTCCCAACACCTCTCTGGAAACACCTTCAATATATTCCTTCCCCTCCTGAAAACCTCCCTCTTTATACAGAAAAAAATATCAATTTTGTGATCTTGCGCGATATTTTCATTGATTAATTCTATAATTTTTTTAATAGGACTTTGTAATCTGCTGTGATCCAAGTTATTAATCACTTCATATTTTACAATTATTAAACTCATTACACTGGCTGGAAAACCCTGGGACCTATAGGCTTCAAAAGCATTTGGAAACTACTATAATAGAGTCAGAAGTCCTTAACACTGACCTTTTATACGGAATTTAAGCTTTCTAACTGTATTTGCCGAGGAAATGTGGTTAACATGAGAAATTTCCTAAGTTGGTTTATGCTAAAGCAATTTTTCTCAAACTGCCTTCGAAATTTAGGAATGAAATTAAAAATTAAAACGTTTGTAGTTTAAGCTCAGTCAGTCATAAGAGAGGATAAACGATGATTTTCCAACTTTCGTTAGCGTCCACCGTTTTTAAAATCAATAATCTATCTCTCGCACCCCCCCCCCCCAAAAATTCTCTCCAAAAATATTTGTGAAGTGGGTATGGGATATGGCATGCTTATTGTCTTCGGCAATACGAGTCCATATTTATCAAATTTGAGCAATTTAAGATTCATCGAGCCTTCTTCAAAATCAAACCATACGCCATTTTGTATCCATTTTGACCTACTCAGGATATCATATGTTGATCTTCAAATAACTCCCATTAATTCTATACACAAAGTTCAAGCTCTCCAGGCAGATTTCGTAAGGAGATATTAAGGCTATACTCTTTGTTTACATTTTGACAAGAAGAGGTTCGTTTTGAACGTCAACTTCAATCGGTTATTTCTCCCTGAAAACGCGATACAATTTATTCCGATCAGTTTTATTTTATTTATTAATCTTTTAAAAATACCTGACTTTTGAGATATTTTCGAATATTTCCTTTCCCTTTTGATTTAAGAAGAGTTAAGTGGGTGAGAATTCGCGAGATATGGCAAAATTTTAAACGTTAATCATTCGTTTTAGAAGTGACATATCGAAAATTTCTCGAAATACAAGTCTTAATCTAATTCTAAAGAAGGTATTTAAAAAAAGAAATTGGAAAAAAGTTGAATTCCCATCAAGAAAAAACTGATCAAAAATTAGAAATTTTTGTTGAAATTGGTCAAAATCGTTCGCTATAAGTACAACTCTTTGATGTATTCAGATCTTGAACGATCATTAAAATCGCACAAGTTCGTTCAAAAACGTCTCATCAAAATGTAAACATGAAGTATCCCCTTAAAGATTCGAGAAATTTACCGACTCAAACTTTCCTCAAACATTCACTCACGAAGCAGGAATTTGTAGTTGTGTATAATTTGAATTCAGTCACTCATATGGATCCATGAAAGAAAATTTTCAACCTGTTGTTTGTACTCACTAGTCCCACTATATTTTCAGAACAGCTTCTTCTCCTCCTCTTCCTCCCCTCCAGTCATCACAACACCTTTTAAGTGCTTACTTTTTGTCCTGTGTAATCATATGTGGCCATATTTATCAAATTTGAGCGATACGAGGTTCCTTAAGCCTCCTTCAAAATTTGAAAATCTGCTATTTTGGATACTTTTTTTAACAGCATATAGAGGTACTGTGACTAGAAGTGCACTAATATGTTGGGTTTAGGTGGTTAGATGGAGTGTTATAAGCCTTATTGGATTAGGATTGTAAGACGTTGTTTTCAGACTGTACACGTATATAGAAAGCTCTATGAGAGGGTGGTTGGTTTGGAAATATCTAGATTGAAAATGTAGAAATTTTAGACTCACTGTGAAGATATGATTAACTATAAGAAGAGTATTACAGGTTGCGCACTTCTGGGATAGTTGCTCAGAGAGTAGATGATTAGGCTGAGACGCCGAGGGGGGCAAGGGCGATCAATTGCCCCGGGCCCGGCCCATTAACACGACGATCTAAATCGTATGATTCGTGGCTATAGAAATTCGTAAAAAAAAAAATCAAAGGGAGCCCAAATTCTCTTTGCTCTAGAGCCCTATTTGGCTCTCGGCAGCCCTAACTGTAGGTTGAATAAATTTAGGTGTATTTGAAGAGGGGATATTATTCCAGCAATTTTGATTTTCGAGCATAGCAGCGTATTAGGCGCTTGAAAAAAAGTAATTTGTATTCATCGTATTCTTCGTTAGCTTTTTAAAATTGATTTATTAATTAATCATTGGGGTTTTTCTATTTTTTTTTTTTTTTTGAAGGATAGTAAAGAATTTTTTATGAGGGGGAGGAGGTAAAAAATTTACGGGAAAGCACCAAAAAATAGCAATACATCATTTCAAAAGATGAAAAATTTGAGACAAATGGAATCCTCTCAAAGTATTCTGAAAGAGTATTAAATAAGCTTCAAAACGACCAGTCACTATTTCCTCAACATTAATTTTAACCGTAAATAAATTGAATTTAAAATTCCTGATTTCTCAAAGTTTAATTTTTTTCTTATCACATAAAAGTTATAACATTCATTACTTATCATTAAATGAAGTATTGAATAATAGCTGTGCTAGTAAGTAAGTACATATGATGAAAGTCTGACCAGCACTATAACAACTTTCTCAAGTTCATAGTATTTGAGATCAAACCCCATGGCTATATTAGGGGCAGAACGTTATTTGAGTCACCTACCTCATTATTTTTTTGCTCCATGATATATCTGTGTTATGGTCAGTTCTTCGGGGATAGGTGGAGGGTCAAGGGGGGGAAGAGTGAAAGTTCGAATGTTTTAATAAAATTAACCATAACTACGTGCGTCTACCTGGAGTCCCTTCATGAATTTTCCAGCCTCCTCCCCCTTAAAAAAAAACTTTACTATCCTTCAAAAAAGAGGGGAAAAACAACTTGAAAAAAAGTGTTCCAACATTATAATATATTTAAAAAAAATATGTACGAGTAAAAATTGGAATTTATTCCATTTAGTCGCAGTTTGAATTTTCATAATTTTTTTATCTCACTTCTTGAAAATTTGATTACCTCATTAGCATGTTATTATGTACATTATATGTACATGCACGGAGAAAAATCTCTTTGGGGGGAGAACCCTGCTCACGAATTTACGCAACTGATGTCTTGAATATTCACATATTTTTAAAAGCAAAGTGTTCAAAATCGATCCATTTAAAAAGTATGAGCCACTGTATGAACGTTTTTTATAATTTTTTTTTTTGATATATTTACAAGATATCTAAACTTTATGGACATCGGTGAATAAATCCCGATATTCTGAATTGCGAAGATCTTGAGACCGGAGACCTTTTCCCTTCCTCTCCTCGACCTATTTTTCTTAAATTGGGTAGGCTATAATAGCGCTCATTTTCTCCAAAAACTCACTTAAAAATAGAACTCGACGATAAGTGATTCCATATTATTTATGCGAGTTGCACTTTTATGGTTTCTTCATACGGAAAGAGAGAAATTTTTCATCAGGTAAAATTTATTATTGCATAAATGACTATTTTCAGCAATATATTCTCTGCAGTGGTACATGCGAGACAGAACAAGGTGTGTTTGTAATATATTAAACAGTGACGAAAACTCGGCGTGAATTCTGTAAAAATATTTCTATACTGGTACGATGCACCTAAAACGTTAAAACGACTTAATCGAATCCCCCTAATTCGCATAAATTTCTCGAACGGTAAAAATTTCACGTATAAGCGCGCCACAGAAAGAGACGGTTGCCAGGTAAAGCTCTATTTGGCTATTTTCCAAAGTAATTCCGCAAGCAGTTCGCTTATCAGGTTTGAAAGGACGTTAAGAAAAAATACACGAAGCGCGCCAATTTATCGCGACGAATTTTTAAACGCGGTAATTTGGTCGCTCGTATATTTCACACTAACAGAATAACATCGCGACTGCCGGAGTACGGAGCATCGAGTATAAGTATTTAGGTATGTGTATTGTGTATCCGCGATACGCGAAAATACATAAGAGCGGATAAAACGCGGCCCGAAACCCTCGAATAAAAATCTTTATTTATTAGCAAGAAAACCTCGTCTGAAAGCTATTTATTTTAACATGACGGAAATAAGTTCCGAAAAGCGTACATTTACTATAATAGCGGTACAGGCAACAACGGAAATGAAATCGGCGAGAGGGGGATAAATTTTGGTGTCGGAAAGTTTTATAGTCGGTGATAAGAAATAGTCTGAAGGGTGGTAACACTGACGCGAAATTCGCGACGTCGGCGACGCCATATTGACGCCTCCACCGTGTTCCCCGTTTCCTTTACGCAATAATTTATTATTTCTCCCTTTTTTTTTTCTCTCTCGCAGCATATTTCAACTTCATCCTTCTTACACCGAAGCTTTCTGCTACAGCTTTTTCATTCCCCTGTCAGACATTCCGCTTTGGTTTTCATTTATATTATCCCATTTGCCGGTTTGTCGCGGTATTTCTAAATTATGAAATTCTTCTCACTTAAGGTTTCCCGCGTTCTTTCGTGTTGCGGTTTATTAAATTTCGAAAACGAGGGATATTCGTTTTTTAAATTTTTTTCTCAAGTATGCTATCGTTTCAACTGGATTCGGGTTAGAATCAAATTAAAAGTTTTGCGAGTTGAAGCGAACTAAGTAAATTACTCTTCGCTTTAAAATTCTTCGTCATATAAGTTCCGATGTGAATACAATTTCGGAGATATAGCTTTTGGTAATTTAAAACGTATACTAAGTATGCGCGAATTCATCATCGAATAAATTTCAACGTTAAAATTATTCTTAAGAGTACGACTACCCACGCGTAAACCAACGCTGAAAAGACTGAAAAGAAAATTGAAAATTATGTAAAACTGGAGGTTGGAGTCTCAAAAATTTTAATTCAAAAGAAAATCGAGCTTACTAATTAAAGAGTTAGTGAAACGTTTACTGGGGCTTTGAACCCAAAATTTTAATTTTTTTTGCCAGGTGCGTGCTTGTATATCAAATAAATCTTCTTAAAAGAAAAAATCGTAGGATTGAGCCGCTGGAAAGCTTAGAGAACTGTCCAAGGTTTTAAAAAAATTCTTTTGATATGCCTTGGTACAGGTGTATAATTCTATACTTTAATGTCAGTGTAGTTGTATAGACAGAATTTTCGTTAAAGAGAGGTTTCATGAAGGTCTTCGAGATTCTGAGCATTCCCTACATGCAAACATTTTTTTCACAATTTAAAATGTATAACTGATGATGGAAAATTTCTCATAGCGTTGACAAGTATGGATGAAAATTACTCAAATTTTGGTGAAAGTGTCCTCATTTGAAAAAGTGATTTTTTATTTTTATTTTTACTTACTACTATTTGAGAAAAACTGTTCAGTAAGTTTTTTCATGACTTTATAACAGCAAACCATATCTTTTGAAAATGGTCAAAATACACCATTCATAGAAACTCCAACTTTTCCAAACCCGTAATCCAATACATTTTAGAAGATCCCGCATTCGTATATCCAACTTACTGAACTTCCTCCACTGAACCGTCTTATACCCATTCCTGTAACCCCACTTAAGTACGCCTCTAACCCAGTGTTGTACATGGCGTCAATTTATAAAATGAAAACAAAATAAAAAAACACAAAATATATTATAAAGAAAACAAAAAATCTCCGTGAAAAAATTATTGCTTGAGCTTCAAATTTTTAGAAATATTCAACTCAATTTGTCATGGAATGAAATTATTTTTTCGCAGTGCAATTCTTTGTGGGTCATCTACGAGGCCCAAATCAACGTTATTTTTCAGAAGGAGGCATCATCGAAATCCGATTTAGGAAAATAAAGTGTCACTCTAGAATACAACATTTTTTTGCCACTTTTCACAGTGATATAAGAAAAATAGAAAATTAAACAAATACATAAAAATTTTATTTTTTGCATTTAAAATCTCGATACAACCTCGTACGTAAATAGATTTCAAATTACTTAAAGGTTAAAACTCAAATTTTGGGAACTTTCTAAAAAAAAGTAATTCTTACAATTTTCCAGAATTAAAGTTTCTTCAACGTGTATGTTGATTGTATTTTATTAGGATGAAATCTTGGATGAGTTCATATGAAAACTGGAAATACTCTATTTTGTGAGGTACTGTTATTAAAGTCAAACATCATTTTATATGATGCATTTTAAGTTCTTGTAAGATGTTATAGGGACAACAGATTTACTAAAGATGCAAGAATCTTCAAAAAAAAAAAAACTGAACATTAAAAAAAAATAAAACTCAAAATGAAACATCAATGAAATTTTAGATATTGGAAATTTAGAGATTTTACTTGGAAGTAGAGTGGGACTTAATTCTCAATCTCGCTTCAAGTACGTCATTGGGCCAATACAAAAAAAAAATTTATATGTCGTGTGTAGCTATCAGAATTGGTTATAAAAAGAGTAGGCTAGTATACATTTTAGTCCTTAAGAATTTATAAGTCCATTTTTATTTGCAGCTGATTTTTTATTAAAAAAAAAAATTAGTACCAAAATTTTGTAATTGTTTTATTCATTCATATTACGTACCAGCAATTATATCAGCCATTGATAAATTAAAATTTTGCCTCCGAATTTTTTCAATTAATTATTTTCAATACCTACATATCAAATGTAGATATACTCGTGGAGCGTAATAATCCATGCGGTTATAAGGCCTCATAAAAAAATAAAGAAAAAAAACTATATAATATTATAATATCTATGTACTTTGAAATCCACATTGTAGAACTATTGATACAGAATTTTTAAAAATGATTCTATACTCAGTTTTAAACTTTTTCTTGCAATTTTCAATCTCTTTATGCAATTTTTAATTAAATAAAAATGAAAATTATCAGCTTAATTTTTCGTTTTAACATGATATCAACAATTAACATTAATTTGTTTTTTTGCCTTCTTCAAAGTAATTTCCATTTCTATTTTTCATTTATTAGAAAAATGTTTATGACACTTACTACCATCTCCCCTCCCCAAGATCGAAATGATTTACCACACACTGCCGCGGAAAATGAAACATATACGAAGGTAAGGAACACACAGTTCGAGTGGAAATGTACCTCTGTGAGGATGCACTGCTATAGACCCTACAATCAAGTCATATTTTATTCATTAAGCTCATTTTCAGCTGATTCCCACATTTATTCCTGAAATTTGCAAAAAAAAAATTTCCCCATGAAAACACGTAAGCAGTACAAGTACTATAGATGTGGAAATGGAAATTGACCAAAAATAGGCAAAATTTGTGAAATATCGTTAGAATAGAGGGTCCCACCATTTTTAGCTGTTGAAGTTAATACCGACATGAAATGTAAATTTTTCAAACAAATTTCCCCCTCCTTCATAAAAAATTACGCAAGACTCGAGTACAGAAGTCGATCGAAGATAGGCTATAGATGAGTGAAGAATAAGTGGAGTGAAGAGACTAGTATACTTTTACTGAAACTGAGTACTTTTTTAAACCCCTCCACTTTTGCCCTTTGAGAGGGCGTTCAGGGTTATCTGTTAAGTTGAAAGAACTCTTTTTCTTAAATTGACAATAGGTTTTTCGACCCCACAGCGTTTCAGAATAATTTTTTATTATACCTTTTCTTGAAGCTTGACTGACTTCTTTTGTGGTAAGACTCAAATGACAACTTTCGATTAGCTTTTGTTTGGTTGAAATTCGTGATTCTCGTTTTAGAACCTTTTCTAGTAAATGATAATGTACTAGAGGCATAGCTAAGGCCAGGGGGAGGAGAGTTCAAGGTAAAAACCTCTCCAATGACCTCAGTTTCTCAGACATTCAAAAATTGTTAAATCGTATAATTTCTCTGTAATAACAGTCGTAATGTAAATTTATACTGAAATAGATGTCTTAGATTAAAAAATGAAAAATAAAATGTTCATAATTGATTGCCAATGGGTGTTCTAATTGTTAAGAATCATTAGAAAAAAATTCTTCAAGCATTAAAAAAATTTATATATTCTTTAAAAAAACCTCCCCTCTCCCCCACAACACTGGCTGTTCACCTGCAAAATGTATGTTCTAAAAATGATTTTCAAACCCACTCTTACTGATGTATCCTGGCGATAGCCCTACAATATATAACAGAATAAAAAAATTGCACTAATTTTAAACGAGTTTTTTTTTTAACTTACAATATTCCATCTAGGGAAAGTAGGATAGTGATGAGAAAATAAATCCCAATTTTCTGATGCAATATTTTTTGTCAAAAAAAAACCTAGATCAATTTTGAAAGGTCAAGGTTGAGGATAGGGATAAAAATTCCAACTCCAACTTAGATACAATATTTATTAAGAAAAAAATATATATCGCATTATATTATGAACTTTCAAATACCAATGGAGAACCAATACCTTGTGCACTCCATGTAATACTGTTAGTAAAACGAGCGATCAAAGTGAACCATTTTCGAGTGGGAGTTGAAAATTGTTCATTGAACTGATTCAAGCTAGAAGACTTATTTCAATTTCGTATCACCTTGGGCAACAGGAAAAAAAACTTTAATCGGAATGATTTCTCGATAGAAGTTGCACCTTATTAGGAACTGACTTTGAGATTAGAGGTAACCACGTAAGAATTCTTTGCAGTGGTCAACTTTCATAAACATTAGCAACGCCTGGCGTAAAATTCGCGACGAAAAAAACACGACGTAAAAATCCGTAATTGATAGGGATAAGTAATTAGACATTAGCCAAATAGCAGGTACCTTATAATAACGGGTTGGAAAAAAATTACTCGTTTATATAATCGATAAATAGGTATAACTCGGGAGAGCACGAGTTCATAGTAATACACTCTCAGTTACGGTAAAGGTGGAAATTAATAATTAGGTCATGATAAATGAAAGATTTGTATAAATCTAGTTTCGTTCGGTTACGATTGGATGAGGCTGAAAAAGGCAATAATTAATCGCGTTCGATTCGCAAAAACAGGTAATTTTTCACATTATAAAATACACACGCAGACATCTGCGGACGACACCAATTAATCACGAAAATGCGTACGACCGGAGAATTTCGTTAAATACTCGTTAGGAGTAGAAGTGTACAACACTAAATAGGATAGCGAGGCGCCCAGCATCCGCCTACAGTTCACAGGCGGCGCTTGTGTCGGCTTCGCATCAAAGAAGGCATCTGTAAACAGTTGTTAGAGACAAGCATTCGCCGCTAGGCTCCGGAGGCTAAGGCTTGTTATTCAGATTTTGAAACGCGACTCATTCGTTTCGGAAGACCGGTGAATTATAAGAAATGAACGCGCCACGCAATCGGGTAAAGGGGTTAAAACCAGTTTGTTCTTGTGTTCTTTTCCGAAAAATTCATTATCGAGTTTATTTCAATAAAAAATGTTCAATCCGTCTTAGAAATAATAATAACCGGTAATTTGTCATTAATTTCGTTTTCGATTTTTAATGATGTAGGTTTTTTTTGGCGATGGGTTTCTAAGGCGGTGATAGATTTATCGGAAATTATTCGCTTTTCATTTAATATCCGTCAAGGCTGCGGTATTACGTTCACTATACACGGGTGCTTAGGAGCTTTTTTTTTTCCTCATTGGCCAAACAAAACAAATAAACGCCGCGATAGAATGGATTAGAAACGGTTTCCGAAGAATAATTCGTATTCGTAAGCGGCGGCTTCGGTTGGAGCCTTCGAGGACGTGTAATTTCGCTGGGTGCGGTATTCGTAGTATATAAAGCCATGGAACGTGTGCTCGATTTGTAGGGAAGAGCGAGGCGAATATTAGAGCGTACATTTCCTCGTATACTGGTGGTACTTTTCACTAGATAGACGTTTGTATCTTCTGTAACTCCCTCTCGCCTCGAATTTCCATAACGAATTCCACCACCATAGGCATCTTCTCACCCCCGATACGATAATTTATCTAGCCGAATATAATGACAAAACATTCGCGGTTTGAAAAAAAAATCCGCATCGGCGCTTTTTATCAAACCATCCGCCAACAAAAGCTGACAAGTATTACCAGTTTTTTTTTTCTATCGCCGGTGTAATAAATGCATTCATATTCGCTAATCCTAATTGCTTCTTTATATTGATTAGAATGCTCGAAAAATCCCTCCACCGAAAATACTGTACACTTTGTGGCCCGTATTTAGCACGGAAGGGTTACATAATAAAAGGAACCCAGCGAGTATCCCGCGGCGAATGTGCTTCTTGTAGACACATACGGATGGCTAAAAAGCGAATATAAATCTATTCGGCAGAATTCTTATCTCTATTCACCACCGTAGTCTATTAAGGTCAAGACGGTCTTCCGCCTGTGAATCTCTATTGTGTCTTCTGTACGGGGTATCTTCGGCGTCTCGTTTAATTTTTTTTTTCCAAAATATCACCGTACCGCAAAGTAATTACCTAGAACGATATCCTCTTTCAACGGTTACGGCTAAACAAAGCGGGTAACACGAATTTAGCAGACGGTAAAAATTACGTTGTCCTGTTTGTCGCTACCGAAACAGCAGACAATGTCTCTGCTCGCGTAGTGCTTTTTCATTTTATGCTCAATTCCGTCGGCTTTTGTTTTTCTCGATCCACTTTCGCCCTTTTCTGGCCTATATCTATGTGTAGATTTAGGCGAACAAGAGGTTTCCATTTTAACATCGAAGTGTTAGTGTCCACGCAAAAATTCTCGATTTAAACGTGGACCGGACAACGAGGTGTCTTTTGGCGCGAATTCATTACGCTGGTTGATGTTAGTTGCGTTATTACTCGTCTTTCTTGATGAAGGTGTCTGCTGTGATGTGTTCTGTGAGACTCATGGAAAAATAATTCAATATCTTAACTTTATTATGAAAAACACAAATTCACAAAAATATGTATAGTTAAGGCACGATTATCATCCAAGCTCAAATACGTTTTAGATCCTGTTAATTTCTGCTCCCTTCGCTAGACCTGAGATTTCTTTTATAACGGATGCATTGCAGTTAATTGTAAAAAATTGTGTATCTAAGATGGCATGATCCAAATAGTTAAATTTACCGGAACCTTCTTTAATGTTCTACAGAAATTTCAATTTAATTCAAAATATGCGCAGTAAAAGGAGAATTTGTTTAAAATTTGTGGCGTCAATCTGAGAGTCACAATATGATGAAATTTCAATTTCATCTTACTAAACTAGTTCAAAGAATTCCTCAGGTAGTGGTGCCTTAGCATAGTACGAAGTCGAGCCTAAAAATGAAAAAATATTTAAAAATTCCGAAGTCATAAAATGAAGCAATGCTCAAAAAACCAACTTGCTCAAAGTACATAAGTCCAAAAATTAGACAATGTTTCGAAAGCTAGTTTTCTTTTATGTTTAAAAATAGATGAAAAAGGAAGCGAAGAAAAGTCAAAAATGAAAAAGCCAAAGAAATAATAACTAAAATGATATCAAAAAAAGCAAAAAAAAGAAAATACACTAAAAAGTCCTTTTAAAAAAATCAAAAACGAAAAAAAACCCTAAAAATTAAGCATTCTTTGAAAAATAATAAATGTGCTCAAAAAATGAAAAATAGCTCAGAAATTGAAAACTACTCAAAACTGAAATGATGTTCGAAAAACCTAGATTTACTTCAAATGAAAAACAAAATTAATTAAACAAAGTTTAAAAATGGAAAAAAAATAAAAATAATAAAAATAATCAAAAATGAGAAAAATTTTATAATTTTTTCTCTAATTTTGTAATTTTTATGAAGAAAGTGCGTATTTTGTGTAAGGTTCAAGTAATAAGGTTAGTACTGAGTATGTTTTGCAGACCACCAATTTCTCGCCGGCGATTGCGGAGGAAGAGGAGAGAGATTTTTTCTTTTTGAAGATGAGGCATGTGTTGGTAAAAACTTCCAGAACTTAAGTTCATTACAACCTCATTTAGTTTCTCATAAATAATAATAATAAATAGCAATAATGTGAATGAACTCTCTTCAGTTTTTCCATTATTATTACGTAGATGCAATATAACAATATTTAACAGAACAAAATAATTATGCTTAAATAAATATCATATGTCAAAGTGATTCGGGACCTGCCAGCGCAAAAATGTCAATTCTATAAATTTTTATCAACTTGCGTATTTAAATACCTTGTTCAAGTTGTAGATGTTTTTAAATGTATTAAAATTTATTGGGTTACTTAACTAAGTAATAAGCTTCCCTTATTCTTTGTGACGACTTGAAATTCCATTATATACCAACGCATTTCAAAGAAATCAAAACCCAGCCACAAGTCATAGATGGAGTTTGTAGGTACTTTATCTCGTACATGAAAATTATTCATATGAATTGAAAATTTTTTCTACACACTAATTTTTAAAAGTTCAGAGTTAATTTTTTGTCATAGTCCTTAAGGATATAAGGCTATCTTTGCCGGTAAAAACTAGCAGTTTTATTCCAACCAAGTGATCACGATACGTAAGCTTCTGTACATTCCACATATAGGAATAATCATCGTACGAGATACATGCAGTGAAAATGTTGTAGTTTCTAATGACCAAAATTCGGTAAAAATTACTCAACGTCACAAAAAAAATACTACAATTGCTTCATTTTCCCCACTTTACCACCTCATTAATTTACCGTTCGAGCGAGAAGTCAATTTATGCTTTGATTAATTGACTAATAAAGTTAAAAGAAGCCATTGCAAAACGGCTCGAGTTTAATAGACGATTAACTGCGATCGGATGTGCTTCATCTGATAATCTCAATTCGCCATACTTCTATACAACAAATGGAAACGGCACGTAACGCATCAACACGAAAGATGTTAACAGACAGGTGCAACTTTTTTCGCGGAAGTTTTGATCTTGAAACCGAAGATCAATTAATTTTTATATTTTCTGTCGTTTACTAGAAGGGGGATCATATGCTTAAATACGTCGCCTCCTTTTCACGATAAATAGCTCCTTTTTGTGGACAGAAATAACCATTATTACACGCGATGGTGAAAAGTAAAAGAGGATGAAGATTTTTAACAGGTGCGAATTTTATTTCGCATTTCAGGAATTGCTGATTCTGGATTGAAAATTGAAGACGTACTTTCTTAGGCTTTTTTTACTTGCGGTAAGAAATACTGCGTAAATTACAATGCTGCATTGCTGGAACTGAGTTTTTTATGGGCGCGACTCAAAGTCTTGCAGGTAATATTAAGGCTGGAAACCCTTCGTTAATGAGCTTTTTCCAACTTTGTTGACTGGTTTAAACAGCCCTGAAACAACATCTCCGCAATATTTCACGACCAGTATCTTTCTCATTGACTATACTTAACGCGATCCTTTTCTCTTAAGAAAAGATCACCTGACTTACCATACTCATAAGGCCTTTCAATTTAATTTTTCCGATACCTGCGCAGGTTCTTCGGATATTGTCATCATCGATAATCCTTACAACTCTCACTTCATGTTTTCTTTAGCGAGCATAACGAATTCATTAATACAGGATTATTTGCTCTCCTCTTTCAGCATCACCATTACTGCAGTTCAACCAGTCAATTCATTGAGAGCCGTAGAGACTCGATCAAGCACTGCAGCAAAATGATTATAGCCTGGAGTTTCTTCCTCTTGGTAAACTCTAAGGCAAGAGTTGGACGAAAAAAATGGCTCTCATATCGGAAGTTTAATTATCACCATTTCCTCCCTTCTGACCGCCATACTCCGGTTTGATGAGGTGGCTGCACCAATTTTTTTCTTCGATCACTTTCCTTCTCGGCAGCCTGAAACCTATTGATTCCTACAACGGCGGTGTCAGACATCAGGCGGTTAATTCATAGCCCACATCTTCTTAAGAATCCAATGGTTGACTCACCATTAAGGAACATAGATCCCGTTGCCTTATCTTAGTTTGACTTCCAACAGCTAGATTAGGCGGCATGGCTCACAACTGATTCGGATATCTAGCCGAGATACCGAGGAGCGTGACTGACTAATCCATGGGACTTATAGCCACCCGCGCTCACCGCGGTACTCGTCACATTACTATCAACCTACCACATTTCATAAAATGGGAGAAGTTTAGGATACTCCTCGTAGTCCTATAAGTCCTGGAGATATGGCCAAGCCTACGCAACTAGCAACAAATCGTCACAAGGTTCTGATCCATGATACAAAGGGTCGCCTCAGTTTACCAATATGTACAGAACTCTGCTTTCCCTATACTACCAACACTATTTAGCCTCAATTCGGTGCACTTACTATGCAGCCATGTTGGCAACGGAATAAGACCCCTTGTTCGAGCAGCCAAGGTCCCAGCCAAGCTTCTAGCTTCTCAGCTCCACACTACTGACCAGTCCTGATCTCAGCGTTTAGATGTTGAGATGTAAGATTCACTATGTGTGTTTTCCTCATCTTCTATACCAAGTATGGTGTGCTTCTGTCTACTATGGGTAAAAGTTTCGACGATCCCTCGCCTCTGATGCTTAGCGTTCTTCTTTGCCAACATGACTATATTGGCAAAATTCTGCACCGCCCGCCACGTTGTAGCTGATAGGAACATGGTTGGTACTACTTTATCTGGGGTGAAGTCAACCTGTTCTATTTCTAGCAACATGAGCATAGCCCGCGATTAAGCACTCATTCAGGACAGCAAAATAGAATATGTTCTACATCGTCATTTTCTCAAACACATTATATGCATAATAGACTACATACACTTCTGATATAAAAATGAGAAAATTGAAGTATTTAAGTCCGCTGTGACTTTGGCTGAGATGAAGTCTAGGCTCCTATGACTCAGATTAAGTCAAGCTTCTAGATGCTACATAAGCGACTCGATGCATTGTTGCCGCTTCGATGCTTTGTTATAATCTTCCTCCATCTCTCAGCCAATGTTGTCATTTTGCGGATAGTTATCAATCTTTTAGATCTGATAATTTGAGAAAAATCAAATCTCATTTCAGATCCTCGAATTTTTGCGTCTTTTTTAGATCTTTTGTCGAATTTTTCAACTTATTTGAAATTTTCAAAGTTCCTTGCACGGTGCATTGTACAATTACATTGAATAACATTTTTTTTCTTCAAAAAGTGATATTTGAATTTTGTCTTTCAAGTAGGACTGCAAATAACGATATCGGAACTCTTTCGGGTATCATTCTGGTAACGTTATTTCAATTTTTCCGGTATCTGGTATCGTTCCGGTAAAGTTATTTCAATTTTTCCGGTATCTGGTATCTTTCCGGTAACGTTACTATAATTCGTTGTTCCAATTGTGAAGTATTTCGCAGCTTTAAAAATGATATTAATATTGACAAAGAAGATATTGAGCAGTGTTGTAGAAACAAACTAAAGAACGAGAACGATGAACAACAAGAACGGAGAATTTTCATTGTTCCTTAGGAACAGGACCAAGAACGAGAACATAAAAGTAATATATCTGAAAAACAAAGAACAGAACGAGAACAGAATATTTTCAAACTGAAAGATCAAAGAACAAAATGAGAACCAACTAATGAACAATGTTGAGGTACAAAAACAAGAACAAGAACGATGTAATTTTTTGTTGTTTTTCGTTCTTTTGAAAGTTCATGATTTATTATAAAATTAATAGACATCATGAGGGGAAAGAGAAAATAAGAAACTTATACTTGAAAGCGGGCAAGTGCTACATATACTCATATAAGTAATTTTTTTTTTAATTATTAGCTTCAATTGATTGATTTTCAATTTCAACAACATTAACTGTAAACACGTTATTAAAAAAAAAGAAAGAAAGAAGGAACAAAAGAAGAAGTTGAAGAACGAGAACAGAACGAAGAACGAACAAGAACGAGACCATAAAGAATTGAAAGAACAAAGAACAGAACGAGAACAACATTGTAATGAATTAAAAGAACGAAGAACGGAACGAGAACAGTTGAAACATTGAGAATAAGAACGAGGCAGGAACAGGATCAAATGACTAGGTCTTTCCAGGAACGAGAACAAGAACAAGAACAGACCTATGCTCGTTCCTACAACACTGATATTGAGTATCATCTATCAAGTTTTTGCACTCAATAATTTTTCAAAAATTGGAGTCAATGGAGATATAGACTTGGAATAATTCTAGGCGGAGATATTCAAATTGAAAAACGCAAGCGGAAATGTGATGTGTGTTTGGCCATTTGAGAGCGGAACTACTTTTATTTATCGTTATTTGGGGGAGGGAGGTGACGCCTTATCAACTAAAAGGGTTCACTGCAGCTCTGTAAATTCAAATTCTGCTTATACTCTATTTGCATTGAGAATACTGACCATGAATACCTCTTTTACCTACCAAGATTGAAAATGCCGCGAAAGCAACGAAACATTCGAAGTGTATTCGAGCAATTGCAAAAATCAAAGTAGTATAGATGCCAAGTTAGTGCACTCCTATAAGAGAAACGTAGTTAGTTCAGAAGTGATCGCTAGGTTCGCGGTCATCTACGAGACACATTTCTGATTGGTGGTTGTAATAACAATCAATGATCAGTTCGACCACATCTCGCAGGGAATTCAAAAGAACCAATCAGAGTTGAGGTTCGCTTCTAGTTTATCGCAACGCTCGTAATGCGAGCAAATGACCCAACTTCAATTTTTTGTTTATTTATCAGAGTGCAGTAACCACGGACGTTAACTATAATATCTGGATATTTGGCTGCAATGTTAAATTCTTGTTTTTTGCGAGACGAAAATGCGGTCGTCGTTGCGGCTGCTGCTTGGCTTTAGCCACACCCACCGCAACGCTATGCTCTTAATTTTGTATGCATTTTCTCAGACATATGCGGCTAATTTAGAAATGTCGACCATTTCAAATTTTCCTTTGAGTATTAATATAGTAATATGGAGAGATAAAAGCCGCATTACGCATCAAGGGACCTGATAGAGGGCGCTATATCAGATGCGAATTGTACACTTGATGTGCACCAACATGGCGCCAACGTCCCTTTACTAAAGGTCGGACGGAAACGAAACGTGCTGATTGGTACTCATTCAACACTCCTCTTTCGCCGCTAATCCCTGACGTCACGCAGCAAACCTGAAAACCCGTCGCAATGTACAATCTTACGCAGTACTGCCAAGTAAGTGCACACCAAGTGCACAATTCATAGTTGGCGCTGCGCTATCTATCAAAACCCTGATGGAACTATACTTTTATCTCTCCATATTACTATATTAATACTTAAAGAAATTTTCCAACTGCTAAAAGGTCGTCGTTCGCTAATGTCGAAGTACAATCAGCTGATCGTCAAGCGTTGCGGTGGGAGTGGCTTGTATTATTATTTCAGTACCGTTTCATTTGCACTCAGCCAAATATCCAGATATTATAGTTAACATCCGTGGCAGTAACTTGGTATCTATATAACTTCGGCAGAAATTATGATTTTTCAGAAGCTTGTATTCATTTATTTTCTACTTGATGGCGAAAATATTGTGAATTATCAACGTATCATTGCTATGGTTAAAAAATAATAAATGCCTTGAAAGATTGAGAAATCGAAAGCTAACGCAAAAACGAGAATAAAATCTGCTTCTCATCTAGAAAAGCTTGTAATCATTGAGCAGAATATTTTATTCTCAGCATTTTTTTTTTTCAGGGTAAATTACAACCAAAAAGGACCCTCTTTTACACTCCAGCGTCTCGAAGCGTAAAACTCTCAATCGAGCACATAGTCGAGCTATATGCTAAAATGCTTTCATTGAAACTTGGAACATCGAACACGTATGCCTCGCTTGTGGCGTAAAACTTCGAAGCATGGAAGCTTCGCCCTTTTGCGTTTTTGGTGCAGAAGTACAACCGCATAGAGGGTATAAACACGCGCCAATGTGATTGAAACAGGAGATTTTCTGGTTACATGGTTATCTTGCGCGTGTCTTCATTCAGCTAGTATTTTTCATTTTTCCACGTTCAATGAACGATGTCTGGAGATTTTTTCCTCAGCTGAAATATTCGTTTTATACTATTTACCCGAACACCGCTACATGGTTTATGACCAATTATAGGATAAAATATGTACCCAAACGACACTCCGAGATCATTCATGGACTCATGGTGCAAAAGTATGTCTTGTATGTCCTGGTTCCGTGCGCACTATGTATCAAAAGTAACGAATACTTTGCAACTGTGATAATTCTTCGCTTCGAACATTTATCTTCTGGTCGCTGATAATGTAAATTGTAGACTCCGTAATAACCAACGTTATATGTAACGCCGCCATTTTCTGATCACGACTTGTTGCATTACGAAGCCGGTGGTCTTACTCGCAATTCTCATCTTGTTATTCTCAACATCTTTCTGTATTGTCCGGTACCGTTGGTGGTCCTCGTTTGTTTCAGCCCTAACTATAAAATTTGCTTCTATTTTAATATACTGATTTTTTTTTCTTTTTCGTTTTTGTTTATTTTAATAAGTCGCTGGCTTTTGTGTGTTAATTTTCAGTAATCGTAGAATTACCGGACGATGTATATACGCCGGAGCATCGCGCGTACGTCGGTTTGTCAATGTCGCCTTCACAGAATACTATTAAGCACGAATTTTCCGCCGTAGAGTTTTCAAATCACGATAGTTCCAAACTTCAAGCATCGGTTTAAATTTTATTTTTGTTAATGTGTTGGCAATGGCGTCAGTATTGTCACCGAGTAAACCATGAAAATCCATTAACCGCGACAATTTTGCGCACGAAGCTTTACATACACGTAAAAATACCCCAACTTCATTTCCAACGCAGCGATCTATGCGGTAGCGATAACAATCGTAGTTGGCGCGATTCGTACGTACCTATTCATCTCGCAAAGCGCACATTTGAACCGAAATAATAACGCCGCCATTTAATAGCGACTTGATTATTTCGTGCCAGAAGTAAAACGAACTTAAATGGTAGATGGAAAAATTCTGATAACAGCTATTTATGTAAATTTTTTCGAAACGCTCTCGAAAAAGAATTTGTACACTTTAGCTAACGATGTTCAAGTGACCCCGAAAATACATATCTTAATTTTGTGTCGGTAAGAGTGCCACGAAGACGGGTACACATCAGGCGTTTTTTCAACGCTTTTTCCCGCTTAATTGCGACGCTAAGAGGAGTTCCTCTTTTTAATGTCAGTTGCCAGATCATAAAAGCGTGTACCGGGTTCAAACCTGTGAGATAAATAAGTAATTTTCTCTCGTAAACGTATTAATTACTTATATTCTTAGTTTAAACTTCGTTTCAATTTAATGATCCTAATATTTGAAAATTCAACCGAATACCGAACCGACTCTTCGCGTTTTTACGAGAAGCCCCCCGTCGTTTTATACGGCAGTATCGAGACTCGTTGATAAGCATATCGTTGCCAGATAAAAGGTACTTGAAAATGGTGACGTGAAATAATTTATCGGAAAATTAACACTAATTTAAAATTAAGTAGGAACCGGTTTGCAGACATATTAGCGCTTGTTAATGAGAATTAAGTGTTTTATTTTGCCCTTTATGTATGTACGGATGCGATACGCGCGAACGTAATATCGAAATGATTACAAGATATGAACATATTGGTGGTCTTCTGATGGTTTGCCGAAGTATACGGCAAATTAATTTTCAACTTCTTAGTCGTACTTGAAACCAAACTTAGCGGAGAGTATTATCATAGAATACGATTATCTCCATCTGCTTCTATAAGACAGTTGCTAATAAAAGCGCTTGAGCCATTATTTTTTTTTTCAGATAATAAATTTTGAGCGGAGTTAATAGTGAACAACTAAGCTAGTCACAACCTACATAACTTGTGAAGTAGGGGTAGTGTCCACCATTTCAAGGAATTAAGCTATAGCGTTGGTAGCAATAATGTCCATCCACCTCATAGCGAGGTCGAGAAATGCCCTTCAGGAACTGAAGTCTTCTGAGACTTACCATTCTTACGTAGGGAAATTTGTAGACCGAAGAGGCAACTAGAGGACTGAATGCTGGATAACTGATCTGAGTGTAGTGTTACTTTGAAATTTTCAAAAAATGGGATATTGTCCGTCCAAAATAGCATGAGCTAAATTGCAAGAAATGCATTGCCGAAAGCCAAAACGAAATATTATCAGGGTTTGCCAGACTAGATTTTGTTTACTTTCATTCCTTTTTGATTTATAAAAACAAACACGCCTAAACATGCTATCAGATTATATTATAATAACTATTAATCCTGGTTAACTCACAAAATTAAAATCTATTCGTTATCTTATTCTCAATATTATCATCTTATTATTTTAGTTTAATAATATTTTGGGAAACTAAAAAAATTTGAAAGTTTTTTGGCTTTTGGCTTGCGCAACTGACACAATTTAGCTCATACTATTTTGGACGGACAAATTTCGAGAAGATCCGTTTTTTACTTTTTTTAGCCAACTGTAATTTACGTTTAAAATATCACAATACAAATAACTTACTGGTAATTACGGAAAAGAGCATTTTTTTCGCACAATATTGTTGGAATTTTTCTTATGTCCATGTAAGAAATGAAAAAAATCATTTTTGTTCCTTTAATAAACAAAAACAAACTCCAAAAAAAAGTAAGTTTGTAGAACAGGACGAAAAAATTATTATAAGTGTGAAGTATATCTATTTCACGGAAACAAAAAAACAAAACGTAGCTATAAAAAGAGAAACAAGAATATGAAAGTAAAAATATAAAGAACCAAAATAGAAGAACTAAGAGAAATCGTAACAAAAACAATTTAAGAAATTAGCAAATAATAAGCACCACTTGGTCAATTTTTCACTCAAGTGACTAAAGTTATATCAAGGAAATCTCAAAAAATCTTGATTATCATTAACTAATGCGTTTAGTTTTGCCTTTCATTATCATATTTTGAGAATTTCTCAAGATACTACGATCACTCAAAAAGTGTGTTCTTTTTCAAATTTCATGTTTTGAAGCGATATTAAACTTACATTACATGGGATAATGATACCTGCCATCAGCGGCGGATTTAAGGTTTTGCCGCCTACAAACCAAGTGTCACCTTCCGCCCCTAAGGCCCCGAGTTATAGGAGCGATAGCAACTTTTTTTTTTTCTTCTGAATAATAATTTCTGAATAATGATTTTTACTGATTTCTACGTTTCTTAGTTTTCACCTCGCGACAGAACCATGGATGGAAATTGAGGATGAAGAAAAATTTTTCTTTTGCACTGCGTATTTTTTGTAAAAAAAAAAGAAAAAAAAGAGAAATGGTAGACCTATATTTATTTCATTATACATATCCATCTGTCTATCACTCAGTGACCTAAAATGTCAAAAATATAAAACATTTACTCATTTATAAAATTATTACAAAAGCAAAACAGAAGGAATTGAATTTTTTACATTATCTTTCTTCGACTTTTCACGAAGAGCTGTGTATACGCGCGGTTGGTGGGTTGTGCGGTGTACAGCGTATGCTACCAAAATATCTGCCATCCCAAATCACCCCAAAAGTGCGGAATGTTTAGCGTAGGCCTACAGTTTTCTTTCTTCTTCTTCTTCTTCTTCTTCTTCTTTCTTCCATTCTTTTCTTCCTCTCTTTTTTCCCTTCCTTCAAAAAATGCCGCCCCTAAAATTTTGCCGCTCCAAACCATGGCTTGGTTTGGTTTGTAGGAAAAATACGCCGCTGCCTGCCATCATTTGGATTGCATCAAATTTACTACTTCGCGAAACACCTATTTTCAAGTTGTCGATAACGATGATTTGAAATGAGAAATCAAACAACTCCGAGGTATTTTATAACCCGGAATGACTGTTTTTGCCATCACACCTAAAGTTTGGTTGTAATGCATTCAGGTTATCAGGTGTCACCTCGAATACAATTCGACGACGATGGAAACATTTTCCAAGAATTGCTACTGAAGTTCAAGTTCAAAGACCGTTGAAAATAATAGACGAGATCTCGGTCAATGAAACATATGACACCTTGGTAATAACACGCCATCGATAAAACCGAAGCGTAAAAGCCGTTAAAGTACTCGTTTCGGGTATATCATTAGTATTACTAAAAAACCATTCGACGATGAGCTTTAAAATGTCTATATAATAGAATGAAACACACGTAATGCTGGGAGTAAAAACGACGTTGGAAAACCACACAACCCATATGGTAAATGAGGTGTATCGAGGAATAGTTCGGAAACCACCGTAATAACTATTATTTTTTTGGACACGAAAGAAAAGAGAACCAACGGTTATTACATTTAGTAAATATTACAAGAAAAACAATGTGGAATATTCAAGGTTTTCTTATGAAGATGGACGCGTCGGCGCTGGTTTTTTGGAAAGACATAATGCGACGTCGAAAAAGTTAATCCCATTGCCGCCGTGCGAGCTGTTAACCCATCTGTCGTCTGAGGTGGATAAGATTTAACGCTGTTAACAGTTTTACATATGTTTTCACGCTTCACTGACCTAAATGTGTTAAATCTATAAAAACTGAGTATCGCAATTTCGTTCGGAGGTTTTTCGTAATTGGTCGCAGCCCTTCTTCCGCGTACGCTAACCATAACTGGTAGCTGGTTCATATCTTACGAACGATTCGCCGCAACTGGTGTCTCTTTTTAATGTAGCTCACATTTCATTAAAAAGGCGCCCAAAGCTATGCTCGTTTCGTTACGTCATATTATAGCATCAAATTTTATTCAATGTCTGTAACTAATTATTTGCTCATTAAAAATATCTAAGCGGTAGGTACGTCTATGAAATCTTTTTACTCGCTGTTTCTATAACAGAATACCGCCATTCACTACTAAAGTCATCCCTGTAACGCTGCGCCTATTCCGTATAAATTGGGAATTAAACTTTTCAAATATTTCATGCGTATATTCCATCAAGACGCGGGAGAGTCAAAGAGAAAAACGTGTACAATGTTCATAAACGTTTAGCATTGGCTGCAGAAATTATGCTAATTTTCTAAGAAAAAGTTACCTTTCTACTCCACTTGGGAGTCACGTTTGATGACTTCCTTAATTGTAATCAAATAATATTAATAGTTATTGTGATACTTCATCTAGGTATCTATAGTCAGTGAATATATTTAAATGTGAAACCAACATATATCGATAATGGAATGATGATGATCACTATATTAATCAAAATTAGATGTTCTCCGGTACTTCTTGCATTTAGTGGAGACATATTTTCAATGTCTATAAGTAATACACAACAACTGATGATACAAGTTACGAATGAAAATTATGTGAGATATCACACTTAACAGGAAGTAATAGTAAAATAAAATTTACCTGAATGGAATGGTTTTCATTCGTGCTACAGCTATTCCACATTCGATATAATGACAATATACAATGTTCATGTGTGAAAATCAAAGATGTATAGTGCAAAATCAGTAGCAAAGAAATCATAAGTAATTCAAGAATAGGTACGTTTTTTCCACGTTAATGTCGTGCTATGAAACTCAGGAATCGCAACGAAATAATGAACAACGGAAAGAACAAGAACCAAAATTGAGAATATGGCGGACTAAACTTAAATTTTTCGTAGGGTAAGTATTGAATTACTGAAGGAATGTTGAGATGGAACACATTTCACTACACCATAACAATTTCTTATTTTTGGCATTCAATCATTTATTTTTGTTTTCACGATTTTCAATTTTTTCACTTGTTTGTTGTTTTGTTTACAATTATAGAATTCAGCACTGTTGCCATTGTTGTAAACACGACACTTCTTTAAATACCAACACAGGGAACATAATTGAAGATAATATTATCAGAATTTATTGTTTTGACTTTCTAAACTATACAAATTAAAATGAGAAGAATGATTATACATATTTTGCATAAATAAATACATGGACTGCTTATGCGGATTTCAGAAGTGAAGATGAAATTCACATTTAAAATTCGAAGTGAGGTAGTTGATAGTTGATTTAGTTTCTGCGCATGACCGTGCAAAAATGTTGATTAAGCAGCTGAATTTCCTGTGAAGTGATGGATTTTGGATGGATTGAAGTTTGGAGGTGAAGGTACAGATAAAAAAAATGAAGGATCGGGTTTTGGTTTTACATTGCTCCCTGTTAGTAAGTACTGCGTACTGCACAGAACTAGAATCAAAAACGAGCAAATAGAAAATTTTCTACTCTTATTTTTGAATGAAGTAAAGAGAAATATGAACTTAAGATACTCGAAGAATGAAGAACAGAACAATCATAATCACAATAAACTTGAGAGATCAAAGAACAAAAAAAATGGGTATTAAGAATAATTATAAACTGGAACAAGAACAAGAATGAAAATCAACGAAGATATCCCTTTTTTCATCGCTATAAAATTCAAAAAACGAAGAAGAAAGTAACAGAAAGAGATAAGTATAAGTCGATTTCAGGGGCGTAACTAAGGGGTGGATGGGGGGAGCTTCCCCCCAGGTGTTTTGAAAAGTTGGGAAATTTATAATTGTTCAACGCTGAAATTGAGAACTTGAATTTCTTTTGGGAAATAAGAACTCGAATAAATTCGAACTGATGCCAACTTATATCATGTATAGCGCACAACCAGGGACGTAGCCCCCTTGGCTTTTGGAAAGTTGGTAAATTTGGAGTTTTAGCGTAAAGTTGGTAAACTTGACCACTTGCGCAGTATTATTACAGCTATTTTTAAATTTTTTGAAGACTAAAAAAAAAAAAAAAAAAAGGGTCAACAGTAGGTAAAATTTCATGGTATTAGTTGGCAATTTTTGGTTTTCTCCCCCCCCTGAAGAATGTCCTCGGTACACCCTGTCGATTTTCGACCAACACTTCGGCGTATGTGAAAAATGACTTCAGGTTCAGGTGCTACAATTCCAATTTGATCTTCATTTCAGCAGAACCACTAGGTACTTTGAGTGAGCTTCACGCATTCCTAGCCATAATTTTTCAGGTACGTATTTATATATCTTAATGCTTTTGAAAAAAATTCGGATCTTTACATTCATATTCTGCGTTCGCACATCCATTTGCTCACTCCATCTATTCTCGCATTTCAAATAGTAATACTTAATGTAATCGTGGTTGCAATCTGCAATAAGAATTCTTTAATGTTCACCGCTGTTTTATTACGGCTGCTTTTGTGCGGTCAGATATACTAATAAAATATTCAACATGTGAAAGACGAAGAACAATATTTTACTTTTTTTTTCACTGACGAACGATATTGTTTGTTGTTGCGTTCACTGAATATTAAATTCATTGGTGTTACATTTTAAAATTATGTACAATTGGCAATAACGAAACATAGACTGTATCGTTGTTACGTTTGGCCTCGAAAGCGAATTAGCACAAATGATTTAAAATTTAAGACTTAAACATTAATAGTTTTAAAACATGTTTATACAGCTACTAAGTATTAAATACCTACTTTTAACTTGCAACCAAGGCTTTTGAAGAGATATTGATGATTTATTATTCATGTTTGGTATCAATGTGAAATTTTAGTATGAAATTTATTCACGAGTAGTAGGTAACTATATTAATGAATTATTATTTACCTTGCTTTTCTGTAAATGAATAGGTTCAGTGGAATGTTAATGAAAAATGTTTAATTTTTAAATAAAAAATATCTATCATTTAAAAGGACATACACAGTACGTCATCAAAAATAAATTTAAGGTATTCAAATTTTGAAGCGAAAGTTTTAGTAGCTACCTTGAAATTATTAGGGATCAGCTTAACGGGACATCCTTAAAAAGAAAAATTTCCCAATGCATATTACAAGATGCAAATGGTTATGATTTTGTTTGTGAGTAGGTATTATCGTTTTCATTGGGTTGATTAAGTCCGATGAGCAGTATAGTCTACTATTAGGTACGTAGACACTCCCATACTTGATGCGAATAGTAAATACCTAGCCTAAGTTCAAGTCAATTTCAAGAATTATAAAACAGCAGATATTTTTGTTGTAAAAAAATCATGTTTTTGTCATTGCTACGTATAACCTATAAGAATCAATAACAAATATGGAATATAAGATTTTATTTTGAAATTACATTCCAATGCGGGAAACACTGTTGACTGCTGATTGAGAATTACGTCCATTAACAACACGTATTATCGGAATAGAAAAAATTGTTCTATGATTTGATTATAAAGAATGATGAATACCTATATACAGGGACCTACTTTTTATGTCTAAAAAGACTATATTTTTTGAATTACATATTCGCATTCTTTAGATACCCTTGCTACTGATGAAGAAATGTAAAGTTACTTTTTGTATTAATGCGCAGAATATTTTATTTTTACGGCTTCAAAATCTAGCAAGTATATTATAGTATATTTACCTACTTACTAACTCATTCTTTCATCTGGTCAATTATTATTTAAAACTTCAAACCTGAAGATTCCAAAATCTTTTTTATCCATCAAACTGCGCATTCGAACCAAAACCCCAACCATTAATTCGTATTTTCGTAAAAATAACATTTCGATTAGAATCGGCGCTTCACCGAGTTTTTTCTACAGCTGGTACATTGCCAGCATTTTGGACCCGTCTTGGAAACCTGTACAACGCCAAATTACAAAATTATTACCCGTGACAAAATATGACATTTGTACTAAATAGCGCCTTCATGTCGCTTTTTATGCGAACACATGCGATGAAATTTACGCTTCGCTGTAGCTGTTCACGATGTCTAATATCAAACGTCGTCGCGTTTAAGGATTACACATTTTGAAAGATAAACGCTTTTTTAATTCAACCGCGAATTTTTTTCGCGTATGATTCACTGGCCTCAATTATTGTATATTTTTTCGTAGAATCTTACTGTATGTCTCCGGCGTGTAGCTGTCGTTTTCATCTTCTCTTGTTACGACGCAAATGAAAAGAAACATAGGATTTTTTTAATGCTTTGTCAGTTAAATTAATAGGCATCGCCGAGAGGTAAATTTCCTAATTAGTGAAATTAACTTCGCCGCTAGCTTCGGCGCGAGTGCTTCGTTCGCGATGTTCACGCGTATTGTGACTTGCAATTTTCGCGTTAACTTGGTTGCGGCGCTATAAAGACGAAGGAAGAGAAATAGCTGTAATTAAAATCGGGTCTATTAATGTAGAAATTATGACACTTTATCAAAGCTTCATCAGTAATTAGTAGCTGTCTATACCTTCTTCATTCAAAGACGAACGGGTTATTTTCGGTAATTTTTGATTTTCCATTTCAACTTAAAAGATGAAATACCGCTGTTAATCCATCGAAAAAGCTCCCTCGCTGTTGAGCATTTAAAATCGAAAAACAAACAGATATGGGTAACGAAAGTGTAGTAACAGTTGTCGGAAAATACTAAATATTTTCGTCTGAACTCTAAAGAGGAATTTTCTATTGATATAATTTTGCGGTTTGATATTAACTTATAGGTACGCTTATTTAACAGGTGGAAAACTGTTTATCATTCGTGTTTAATGAATGTTAAATATTTTACGGTATTTGATAATGGGTTTCGTTTTTACCAAGTGATGGAAGACGACATTCATTCGTGGAAAAATAATCTCTCAAGTTACAATTATTTATTTTATTCTTTTCTAAACGACTGTTTGATAAAAACAATAACTTTTATAAGCTACCTGATGGGTTGGGAATAGAAGGTGACGAGGCTGGTGTTTAAAGATTTTTCTTACGAGCGATTTTTAGTTGCAAGTCAGTTCCCCTAAATTTTTTCTCTTCGAAGCCATAGACAGGATAAATCAATGAAAGGGTTTTGAAAATGATTTTCAGATCATATGTGTTTCGCATATCTGCAGTCAGGGGAATTGGAGGTGAGACGGAATTTTTTTAAAGGGCATAAATGCTTTTAATTCATAAAAAATTTATGAATATAATTCAAGACATAATTTGAGAACATGAAATTTTTTTGTAATTATTATAGCAATTAGAGTAGTCAAAATGAATAAATTATGAAAATTTTTTTTTTTTAATTTAAGAGATCTATTTCAGAATAAATTTACAGGAGTAGTGTCAAAAATGTGTTCGGGCGACCTACTCAAACTACTCAATGCAGTAGGGTACGCAAAAATAAGAAAGTTATTCTTGATTAACCTACTGCACAAAATTCTTGTAGTAAGTTTATTAGCTTAGAAAAAAATGTCCCGAACAAAATTGGTAAGTTACGCAGGTCGCCCGAACCTTTGACTATACAGTGCACACCACCCGACCGCTCGAACTCATTGTTTAGAATAGCACAAATTTCTGTCGATATCAAGTGAACGCTCTCAGACCAAAATGCGCATTTGCGCATGCGCGAATTCGAAGTTATCAATATTATTTCGAGTTTTGAGTGTAACAAATTCATCTGGTATGAGCTGTTCCCGTTGTTATCTTCAGTTCGCGCATGCGCAGATGCATTTTGGTCTGAGAGTGTTCAATTGATATCGACAGAATTTTTCGTTACAGTTTGAGCAGTCCAGGTATATATAGTCAAAGGCTCGAACGCGTTTTAGGAAGTTAAGCTACTTTGAGTAGTTTGAGTATAGGTTACTCGAACAAACTTATTATGAAAGAACTGTAGTAGGTATTTTACATTATTTGAATATTCAAGAAACTGATACATGTTGGAGAAGGTTCTGAACTCAACCACTTTTTGATTGGGCCCTGCCTACTCACATTTTGATTGATTCTCTCAGTTTTACATAGATATTTCTTTGAATCTAAATGACGAACATATAATTTTATAGGAGCGAAAATATATTTTAAAACAAATAAATAATTTATTTGGCATTTAATAAGGTCATTATGCTGTTTATATGGATTTTTTTAATGCATAAATTTCTTCCTATTTTAATTTATAATATCTACGTCTTACTCAACTTATTTATAATTTTTATGACACAGACAACAAAGTTTTCAATCAGGCTCTGAGGAGTGAGGCTGTATAATTTGCGAAATATTTCATGATTTCAAAATATAACTATATGGAGGGATTTCCGATCTCCAAAAACGCTTCAATTACAATTTCTGCCCCATGACAAAACTTTCACAAAAATTGAACCCATTAGAAAATTTAATTGCCTCTTCATAACTCATTTTCCCGAAACACCCTGAACTTTGAAGAACAAAACGACAAGAGGTGAGTATTTCGTCTTTCAGCAAACAACCTCCCCTCCCTCTTTCACACTGAATCGTGTATATGATTTGATCTACCTGATATTCATTCAGTATAAAAACAATTCCACGAGCAGTAAAACGCTTCCATTAATCCGACATAATATACGCTTATTAAATGAAATGAGCTGCGCTAATTCTCGAGTTGGCGATGATAATTAACGAAAGGCGCGATTTACACGTGCAATAGATGATTAAACCTGTACGATGGTAGCACGGGATAATTTTCCAACAAAAGCTGGACGTGGCACGCCCTACTCGTTTAACGAGGGTATAAAAATCATCAACTCATTAACCGTTTAACGTTCAAGTACGTGATAATGATTGTAACGTACGCGATGGTTTTAATTTTAGTATAACGTTGTACGACGGGCTTATGTTGAAATCACATTAAATGACACCGGCGATTTATTAAGACAGTACAGCGTACGTGTAGTCGTGTACACATGAGTTATACGAGAGTAAGGCGTCGAACCTGTATTGGTCACACGATGAGAATACTTTCGATACGTATTCTCGGCGTAAACAATCATAAGTTGCCATAGATTTCGATTATTAAAAGATCATTAATTAAGGTAGGTAATGCGAATTCGACACTAATCACGAACGCAGAGCGGAGGAGAAGGTGCGATGCGATGAAAGATTATGAAGATATGCGTGCCGGACGGTGTGAGACGAGGTATCGTGTTGGGGTGCCTGGATGGGCGGGGCCCACTGACAGGCCTCACCTTCCTGATATATAACTGTTGGTTTTACCTGTCATCCGAGGCCCCTGCACTATTATTAAGCGTCACCATGCAGACCATGCTTAAGCATCGGCAGCCGGTTGTTCGGTGCCTGCCTGAGTACATCTTGGGGCCATATAGACCACCCAGCCTACTATCAACATCAATCTGCGAATATAGGGTTTCTCATTCGCTATTCTAACATTAGGGAATAAAACTCGATGGTACGAAACGTTGGTCGCGTTATTATAAACGCTTCGAACTGAAATTAATGTCCAAGGACGTAGCGAGGTTAATTACTTTCGCGTATACGGTTTATGGTAGCCGAAAATTTGTATAAATTAGTCGCGTGATGGTTTACACGCGCATTTTTCCGTCTGTTCGAATAAACGAGCTGGTAAAATGTTGGTGCATCGATCGATCGTAGATATCTTGGTTGCTGTGTGTGGATTTGGTTGCTACGAAATCTCTATTGTCGTTAAATAATCTTTTTAGAATTCTTGTTTTAGTCTCGTGATCAAATAGAAATCCTTGCTTCTTTGTGAAGTAGGTAGTAGGTATCTATCTAATAAAATTTAGTTTTACACTTTTGAAATCACGTACCTATCAGAATCATTAAAACGGTGATAATTCTTAAACAGTTGACATACCTATGTGGAAGTACTCGGGTCAAAAATTTTGGAGGCTTCACATGTCTTCCCCTCAATTTTTTTTCATATAATAAAAAGTTGTACTAAAAATTGGCAAATATATTTTCATGACATATATATACGACAACAATTTGGAGAAGCGAATTCAACATTTAAGGAGGCTCCTTATGTCATTTATATCATCGCCTACGCAAATCAGCTATTCAGCAGTGGTATGCCATACATATTATATCGAACTTAATATTGGCAAACCTGACTTCCCCTTTCAGAAAAGCAATATATTTTGTTAATTAGTAACTACATTTGAATAGGAAACCACAGAGGGATATTGTCCCCGAGCCTGAGTTCTTAAAAGTGCCCGGAGGTCCAAATTGTAGGTTTTAAAATTTTTCACAATTATAAGTATTATTTTTTAAAATTAATTTTTACTATATTTTTCCCAAATTTTTATTGAATTTCAAGATGAAAAAAAAAATGTAAGCAGCCATGCCGCATTACTGGAACTGAGTTTTTAATTGAGACTTGTTTACATTTGCAGGTAATATTATTAAGTAAACTTTTCCAGTCCCTAGGCCATATTTATTACTGACGTAAGTCTAAAACTCGTACCTTAAAGTTTAATTTGAAATGAATAGTACTTTTTGTCCCACAGAATCATAGAAGCGTTTTTTTTTTTCAAATTTTAGCCGTTTGAGGCTTCTCAAGCCTTGCTCAAATTTTGACCATTCGCCATTTTGAATTGATTTTCGATCAGTTTTGATCCAAACTCAAAGAATTATATTCTAGTCTCGAACTAAAGTAACACACAAGTTTTGAATAATATCTAAGATTAATATAATTAATATAAAAATTATAATCAAAATTCATGAAATTTCTTACAATGATTTATCCTTCGAAAACAGTTTTTGCTATTATTCCCCTCCCCTTTACCTTATTGCGATGCTAAAATTGAAATATGTTTCTCTCTTGAGTTCACTTTATTATCTGATACCATAATCAAACATTTTCCACATTTTGTTCATCTCCCCTCCACCACATTTTGAGGACAATAAGCTCTCCTCCTTCCTTCCAAAATAATGTGTGAAGATGAAATTGACATACAGTATACTTCTCATTACTAGTAATCATGCGAGTTCACATTCATCAAAATCTGTCATTCGATGCTCCTCAAGCCTTCCTCAAATTTTGACCAACCGCCATTTTGGATCCATTTTGACGCAAATTCTAGGGGTTATATTCTGGGTCCCACTTAATTTCACATACGGAGTTTGACTTTTCCAGATAGATTAGGTAAGAAGATATGCGAGATTCAAGAAATTTCTTGACTCAAAACTTCCTCAAAAAATCGTTTTTTACTCTAACTCCTTTCAAATGCACTTGAAAGACTGAAATTTTGATATGTTGGTGTCCGTGACTCACGCTTTTATACGAGTCCAAAAACAATAATTTTGAGCTATTTGGCCTCTTTCCACCTCCTCTCAAAATTTGAGTGATCCGCCATTTTGAGGTGAATAAAAAAAACAAAAAAGTAGATTTGTGGAATCCCATAAGGAGTCTCTCACCAAATTTTCAGAAATTCAAAATTCTTAAATGGAAACAAAAATGAGTGACAGGTGGCTAAGACCTACATAGGACATAACAATATTGAGAATTTAGCATTAAAATAAATTTTAAAAAGTCAGACTGGCTAAAATCTTTGTGAGTTCCACATCGAAGCCACTCTCAAATGACGTCACTAGTCTTCCTCAAAATTTTATTGATTCACCATTTTGAGGTATATTGAAAAAACAAAGAATTACTTTTGTTGCATTTCTAAGAAGAGTCTCTCTTAAGTTTTGAGCAAATTTCATGAGAGGGAAAAATATATGGGTAACAAAAAGTTGCACCCTCTCCGACCTTCCTTCACAAATCAGGTAAGCTGTAATAGCTATCATTTTCAAGTTTAAAACTCAGCTAAAAGTTAATTAAGCAATTTTTTTTCAAAATTGTATTAAAATAAAATATTATGTATCATGAATACATGATACCAAGAAAGTCAAAAAAAATCGTACGTCTAATATAGAATTTATAACGATTTTTTAAAATTTGTCATTTTTAAATTTTATTTCAATTTATCATTGTTTTTGTTTTGTTTTGTTTTGCTTCTGAATGTTTATTTTTATCAAAATATATTTTTCAAAATGATTTTTTACCAAATAATTTTTCTTATAAATAGGAATAATAATTGCATAGGCTTAGCCGAAAAGGGGACCATGGCGTTCCCCTTCAGTTTAGTTTTCTATTTTAATTCAAAATTACTTCAACAATTTTGCTATAAAAATTAGAAAGAGTTTCTTCTGCTCTTCGCGAGAAGTTTAAAAACTAAAATCTTATTTTACATTTTGACTCTAATTGAATAGAATGAATCAAAAAGAGTAAAAAAAAAAATATTAAAAAAATTAATATCTTTATTTCTGTACACTTTCTCGATTAAATATTTGCTAAGCTACTAATTAAGTATTATGAAATTTAACAACATGTAATTGTAAGTATATGATGAGAATAACACTCTGTCACGTTGGTTTTTACACATTTTCCAGAATTCAACTGTTTTTCAGAAAATGATGGAAAATCACGAGAAAACTTGTACCCTTTATTTCAAATATACGTAAGGGGAGTTTTCAGTTAAGCAATGTGGCGTCAAGGTTTCTGAGATATTTCGGAGGTCGGGACGTTGGAATTTCTATTGAATTCTAGAGTTGACTCTTGATTTTGTAATTTTAACAGGGTAAGCATTAGTGAACTCTTGACTTTTCCATATCGTAGAGAAGTAGAACAGCAGCATGGTTTCATAGAGCAAAAGTAATTTTTCCAACGTTATGATACAACATACACCTATATAGCATAGAAAATGTAGATACGTATGTGTAATTTTTCCTCTAGCTCCAACCCTTCTCCAATAAAAAGACCGAGTATTCTTTTATAAATGTAAAAATTTACGAATCCTAATTTAAATTGTAATCCGCATTATATGAGAGTCGAGAATACCCAACTGCCCATTTCCTCATTAATAAGATAGCACGCAAAGCTTTACATTGTTCGTACCAATTTAAATCTCGAATTTTCCACTCTTGCGGCGCACAAATTAACGTCCCAGATTGTGGTCGGGTTACTCATGGTTTAATTGAATTTAATCAAAGCGCCTCGGAACGAGTTCCAAAGGTAGCCTATTAAACGTGGACGTTGTGGTTCTGCCCTTTAATTTTTTTAATAATCGACTAAATTGTATCAAAGCGCTGCAACGAACGGCGTGTGAGGTCAAACGAGAACTACGCCTAATTTCATTGCAGTTGATTAAGAAATCAACGAACGATGAGAAGCCCTGAATAAACGCGTATCCACGAGTACCAGCACCTCCGCAATCGTTGGCTTATTCGTGGCGATCCAAAGATGATAGTAATTATCTTTTCTTTTTCTTTTATTTATTTTGTATAAGCGCACGTAGCCGATCAAGCAAAGCATAAAATACGTTTTGATTACGATTTTTAACACTCTAATGGTACTTCAGGTTTACAATGTGATGAAGTTGTGTTGCCCGGTGAGTAGATATCGATGTTCTACTCGGAGGTATTCATTAATTTGTTTTTCACTTCCTTAACGCCATCTCGTTTGCAACAATATCCGAACTAGTTTGATGAACGAGATGTTACCAGCTCGACGGTGGAATATGGTAACGGAATTTAAATGAAGAACGCGAATAAGAAGACGTGGGAAAACGGCGTATGCTCTCAGAGATACGTGATGCTTCGGAGTAATTTTTCACTGAGGTAATGCGTGGTATTCGCTCGGGCTACCGTTATAATGAAACTTTGTATAATGTCAACAACTTGGCGTGATAGTGTTCGAGTCATCGTAAAATATGAAACTCGAATGGTACCTCAGGGCCGGCCATCTTAGATGAATATCTCAGCGTTAGTTCATTCGTCAAAATTGTTTCATTTGGACAGGTGTATATAGTTGGCTTTCGTAGTACGTGATAGGTGCTGTCAACGTAGAAGAATGCTGCATATCAATTAAGTAGGCTCGGACAAAAATCCAACTGGCTTGCACGAGTACAGAAATATCAAAGGCATTCGTCGATTGGTATGATAACAGTTTTTTTCTTCCATTGGGATCTAATTTCCTCGTACTTATCGTCGTAAGGACATGTATGGTTTTATGATGGATAACCAGCAACTGTTGTAGTCGTTAAATAGATGTGCTAATCATACCGCAGTATCATCTGCCGGTGAAAATTGGCATTCGCCAAATGTTCTTCGGTTGCAATGAACATTTGTTATCGAGTCGAGTAAACCTAGTTAATGATCGGAAATCGGAAATTAGAAACGATGGCGAGATCGAATTTACCAACATCACGATGATGAAAACGAATCGACTGTAAGAATGAACGCGTATAGGCAACGACCACTTCATTATTCATGTAATCAATTAATTAGACAAATTACTGGAAACGTCGCGTCGCGCACCTATAGATACAAATATACGTGTAAAGAAATGAGTGTAGGAAAAAAATTATGCAAAACTCGTTATACCGTCAAGAAAACCACATTCATCTCACCTATAACCACCGGCCGATCGATTTTTTTCTTTCATATATAAATAAAGAAAACACGTATAAAAAAGTGTCTTGTTATAGAGTGATTAGAAAACGCGTACGAAAGGGTATCGGGTAGGAAGAGTGGAAGAAGCACGAGGTATCCGTTTCGGATGAGTTAACCTATGAAGATTACACCTCTCATTAGGAGATATAACTGGTACTAATAACATAACTTGGACGGCATCAATTCCATCAGACCGCAAGTAGATAACTAGGTATTCGCCGTCATCACGAGAGATGAGAAAGACGCCCATTTTCTACCAAACAAACAAATAAACTTGAAAACGAGCTGGTAGATGTAGCAGACCTCCCAGAAGCAACGAAAATATCTTCGGTCCCCTTTCCATCGGCATCCCAGATCGTCCGAATAGTCGAGTTATTTACATAAATATGAAGATATTGCGTCGGAAATTATAAATAATATCGTTAATCTAGCTTACGCAATTTCTACACGTCGCCGGCATCTCGGAAATTTATTTAAATAAGCCGTGAAAATTTAGCGTTTGATTGGTGAGCGTTTCTAATTTTAAATTCGGGCTCGGCGGTGGAAGAAAATGGAAGTTGGAATAGGTGAGTAGAGAGAAATGAGCTATGATATGGAATTGGTTTAGTCATTTATCAAGTTCAAACTGATACAAATACCCGGTGGAAATGGTTGGTTTGCACCCTACGTGCTTACATGGGTTTCCATTTTAAATGAGATCTGTGACTACATTTATGAGATACTTGCAAAGATGAAATATTAATGTAGCGAGTCGATTTTTAGCGCCATAGTCATGTAAGTTGGAACGAATAGAATTTTTTGCAACAAGACGAAGAGCGATGATAAAAGATTCTAAAGATTTATTTGAGAGTAGAGATGAAGAAGCTATTCGCAGGGACTTATTGGAATGAAGGATGAGGAAATTTTCCTCTGGGAACTTCCCAGAGTTAACAAAAAATCAAAAAATAATTTGAAAATAAAAATTCAGCCATTAGAACTTCATGCGGGCTCTTTATTTAGATCAATAGTTTGTTATCAATAAGAGTGAGGTTCGCGATTTGTCTTTAATCAAAATCAAAACCAATTTGTAGATCATGAAGCTTTGAAAGTGTTTTTTGAGGAGAGAGAGGGAATCTTGCTTTGATGGAAACAATAATTCATAAACTCAGTATTAAATAGTAGACAATTATCTTGACACCGAACAAAATTCACTTTCTTAATTTATATCAAAGTCAAAGTCATAAACATTTTTTCGCTTGTTATGTTAATTAAAACGTATTCACGGTAACACGATATGAAACTTTTGTCAGGAATCTTTCATTGTTAGCAGCCAAAAATTTACTAAATACAGCAGAACCTCGATTACTCGAACGTCAGTTATACAAAAAGTCGATCATTTGGAAAGGCTCAAATAAAATAATAGTGAAAAATGAGGGGAAAAAAAGTAAGCAGCCATGCCCGATTACTGAAGTTGAATTTTTCATTGGGGCTTGTTCAAGTTTGAAAATAACGTTGCTTGTGCCTTCATGCCTACAGGCCATACTCACTAGCAAGTCTGAAAAATCCTACTCTATCCCTTCCAAAACCACTTAGGAGGTTAAATTTACAATAAATGCTGTACTTCTTCCAACGCAATAATCATATGAACTCAATCATATTTTTTAAATTATAGCATCTTGAGGCCTTTCAAATTATTTTCAAATTGATAAGATCCACCATTTTGAATCCATTTTGACCCAAAATGAAGAATTCATATTCTGGTCATCAACTAAACCTACACAAGAAGTTTGATCCTTCTATGAAAAGCTCATTTTATCGTATGATACCACAATATAACATTTTCGACCTCTCGTGTACCCTCAGCATATTTTGAGGTTGATAACTCTTCCTTCTCCCCTCCAACATCATGTGTAAAGTTGAATTTGGGATAAAATATACTCCTTATCTCCAATAATCATATGAGATCATATTAATTACATTTTTACAAATTTGAGGCTCCTCAAGATTTACTCAAATTGTAATAATCTGCCGTTTTGAATTGATGACCCTAATTAAAGAGATCATATTCAGCTCACTAACTAGTTAATTTGGGGAGGAAGTATGGAAGATTCTAGAAATTTCATAACTCAAATTTCTTCAAAAAGCTGTTAATGCACTTGAGAAGCTAAAATGTAGATATGTTGGTGTTTGTAACTTACTCTTTTATGTGAAGTAAAAAACAAAAATTTTTAGTTATTTGCCTTTCCTCCAGCCTGCCTCAAAATTTGAGTAATCCGCCATTTTGAGGTGTACCGAAAAAACAAAAAAGTGATTTTTTTTACATTTTCAAGTAAAGTTTTTCGCCAAATTTTATGCGATTTTTATCGATACCTGCCGGCAAGTATATATACACCAAGAATTTGTACATTTGCTAGCACCATCTTCTTAAATCAGCTAGGCTGTAATAACTATAGTTTTTATAGAAAATCTGCTAAAAATAAAGCTCATTGCAATACATAGTGTGTAGGTGATTTATATTATACATTTTTTGTTTGCTTTTGTTATTAATTAAGCAGTTTTTGTGTGCTTTATTTAATAAGTATTGATAAGAAACTTTAAGAAAGGAATGTCTTAACTACACCCATCTCTTCAAAAATTACAGTTTGTTTGATTAGCTATCCGAAAAGTTTCTTATTCGAAAAGCTTCCAATCCTGGACAATCCTAACAATCACCGCTCTATTACAATGTAAAAAAAAATTAAAGTTTGCCAATCACCTAACTGCTGAAGGCAGAGACGGGCCGAGCCTTGGCACTCTGGGGGGGGGGGTGAAAATCTAAAAATGCCGACTGGTATTTTCAATTTTCCGACTACGATTGATTGATTTGTAATTTGATGTACGAGTAATATCACATTTATATTTGCCTACGAATTCAAAGGACACAGAGAAGTAATTAAAAAAATCAAAGTGCAGTCGTTTTTCGAACTGCCTGAGAAGGTAATACACGGTACGAGTTTAATTATTTTGATAATGTAAAATGGATATTCTGAATCATTTTGAATTTTGGTGAATAAAAACGGATGTTGAATTTTTAAGACTATCAAGTCACGAAGTAATTTCTTAAGATAATACAGAAATCAGAAAAGAACAAAAATGTTTTTTAAATGCAAAACCAGAAATATAAAGAATATCTAAAAATTGATTTTTTTCAAATTAAAAAAAAAAAAAAGGAAATTCAAGAATTAAAGAAAACATTGATGGGAAAATGGATAAATTAAAAAAAAATCCATATCACAAAACAACGTAATAAAATAGAAAAATTTTTGAATAAAAAAAATCCAAAAATTAGAAAGCAAACAAGTTGGGAAGTCTAAAAATTAAACAATAATATTGTTAAAAATGAAAAATTCCGAAAACTAAAAAATGCAACAATGAAAGATATCATGAAAAAAAGAAAAAATTATAAGATGAAAACAAATGTACAAAAATGGAGTAATGTTTCGAACTGAAGATAATTGCTAAAATACCGGGTGATTACTTGATTGGAGCACTCCAAGCGCAAAAATCTTACACTCATAGAAATAAATTATGTATTTGGATGATATTAGCAAGAATAAATGACATAAATAAAATTTATTTAATGCTTAAAAGCGTCTATCGTAAAATAAAATACAAAATTTTAAATTATACTTTTGTTGTCAAAAATACACATAAATGTATTGAATTGTTTCACCTTTAGCTAATTTTGTCTCGTTGGGTGCTCTAATCAAGTAGTCACCCGGTATAACGAAAAAAAAAAATGAAAACCTAAAAACTAAAAAACTAGATTCGAATAAATAAGGAAAAATGAAACCAAGGCGATAAAATATTCAACAATTTAAAACAAAACAATAAAAAAAATTTAAAATGATGGAAAAACAATAAGTTTAAATTAAAAAAAAATCAATAAAAAAAATAAATCCAAAAATATTAAGTAGGATTTTTTTTTGTTGAGAATGAAAAAAGTTGTTATCACTCAAGGGACTGAGTACTTCTCCAGTTTCCAATTCTCCAGCATTATTTTGAGATAAATTTAAACCATATAATATCTGTTGAAATTGAACTAAAACAATATTAATTTTAATGGAACATCAGTTTTCATTAATCTCGTTCATTTCTGATATTCAGTATCTCCTTCTCAGATGGCGACATTACCACTCCTAGCGTAGACAAAATTCGGAAATAGAAAAGCTTCGAGCAGAGTAAGCAAAACAATGCGCAAATACATATGTTTCTTTGTTTGATTTAATTATTTATTGTTAAATTTTCGCTGTTACTGAGACAAGTGAAACAGGAATTGTCGAATTTTTCTCACCGATGTCGATTTGCCGACTTTTGCCGACTGCGCAAAACCTCTGGGGGGGTGAGCAACCCCCCCACACACCCCGCTTGGTCCGTCCCTGGCTGAAGGATTGGGAATTGAAATTTTCCAAATGCATTTGGTGAGGATATACATGATGAACTGTTTTAAAACCTCTTCAAAAAGTCGTTTTTCACTTCAATTCTTCTCCAAATTTGTTTCGAAAGCTGAAATTTGGATATGTTAAAGTCCTCATAATATTACCTCATTACATGAAATCAAGATAAAAATTATGGCTCCCACCAGTTTTCTTGAAAGTGAGAATAAAATTTGAGTGGAACTTGTAGAGTCTCCAATTACTAAAAATATAATTAATATCCCATGCAAAAAAAAAAAAAACATAACTAGAAATAACTGGTAAGTACAAGTATACATAAATGAATAGTAGTGAATTGTTACTAATTACTAGTAATTAAGTAACAGAACACTAACATCTTACTACTAGTAGTAGTTTGTGATCACAAGTTCATAAATATAGTAGTATTTTTTCACTACTTGTACTATGATTACTAGTTCACCTTACTACTAGTAGTAGTTCGTGATTACAAGTTTAAGAACAGACTACTAGTTTACCACTACTAGCAGTTCTAATAAACATTATAATTCTTGAATACAATAGTAGTTTGTTATTGTTAGTGCTTCTCCTGATTACAAGTTGAAGAATAAAATGTAAGTTATAGTAGTGAGAAACTATTATTTCGTTCTTTAATTATAGTTTTTAAGAGAAGTATAATAGTTAATGCTCAAGATAGCAACTACTAGTTATACTAGTAATAAATAGAGCAACTAGTAGTTTTGCAGTTGACTAGTAGTACTCAAGATATTAATAATTACTAGTGTTCTACTAGCAGCCTACGTAGCACTTTGCTTCTCTTAGATGAAATGTGTTGCAGTAATGCATATAAAGAGCAGTTTAAATTGATTGTAAATTTAGTACAAGTGTGCACTTACACCAGATATCTCAAGGACCGTTCATACATCTTGTGGGTAGGGTTGCATAATATTTGATATCCAATATTTGTAACGAAATATTTGCAAACACATCAACATTCGGTTACTATCCGAATACAGTTCATGAAAAAAACGCTAGGTGCGAAACTAAATTTTATGCTTTAGAAAACAAAAACAAGCGATCAAAAGCCAAAAAAAACAAAACAAAATAAATAATTTGATTAATTGTCGTGATTGTATCATGTGCTAATTTGTTAGCGATCCTAGGTTTTTTTGATGAAACTATATTTGGATATTAACCGAATAAGCAAATACCTGACAAATATGATATTTATTCGAGTGATATTCGGTTACAGTCAAATATTAAGCAACCCTACTTGTGGGAACCGACGGCTGAAGTGCATCCTTGGGTACTATTTTTCGTCTTAGATAATGAGAAAAGGAATCGTTATCCGGGCTTTCAGTTCAATGTTAGTATTGATAACTAGTAGTAATGATTACTATCAGTACATAGTAGTAAGAGTTTTCCAATATTAATCTCCATTAGGTACTAGTAGTGGTCACTTTTAATAAGCGCTTGCAGTGACCACTACTAGTAGCTTGTAGTGATTAATATTGAAGAATACTACTAAGTATTGGTAGTGATCATTACTAGTTACTAGTAGTGATTTTTTGTAGAGAATGAACTCATAGATTATTGGAGATGAGAAGGATACAATATCTCCAATTTATTCGTCCATTTCTGATCGAATTAAAAATCTGAAATTGGCATGAATAGTCTTTCAACAAATGTTGAACTATTTTCAATCATATCCTTTTGCACTACAAAGTGCGAAAAAAGTATAGGTATATCTACTTACACGATGGTGTTGACATTGAGTAATTAACTCCAAATGGTCTAAAAGTTTCAAACACAAAAATATACGCACTCTTATTCGGCGACCTATCTTTCTCAGATTAGGTAAACCGTAATAACCATCCTCTTTGAAAACTTGGAAAAAAATGTTATGAATAGGACTTGTGAACTATGAAGCCTAAAATTTTTACACACTTCATCTTAGGCTTGCTTCGTGTCAAAAAATTGAAAATTGGCCTACTATATAATTATAAGAACAAATTACTTCGTATTACGGCGATATTAAACACTGATAAAAGATTTGAACTTTTTTCTAGTTGATTTGAAAAATTTCTAATCAGCCTATTGACCGTTTATCAATGTTTGTATATCCTGCAGTCATTTACTTCAGTCTGCTATTGTACTGAATTCTATTGAGAGTCTTACAAAACCATTGATGGAGTCGGTAGTTTCATTTTTTTTTTTTTAAATAAATAATATCTTCTCAGTTTTCACATATCCGGGCACGGTTGTATAAAAAATCCGATCTTGTGACCTCATTCTCATTACACTCGATGAACGTCTAACTACAAGGATTTGTTTTGATTGATACGAAGCTTCCGTATGATTATGACAGCCAGACTGTAATTGGATACGGTATTAAAAACATCGCCGAAAATCGTGTAAAGATTTTCCGGAAGTCCGCCACCGTACATGTCCATCGTGGAAGCGACCATGCTATAACGATAAACGAAAAGTTGTATTTACCGAGCTTACCTTAACACCAAACCTGTACAGATTAACATCTGCTCGTACGATAGTAACCGCCTAAAAATATTTGTTTTCCCGGATTTTAATTCCAGGTTTCGCATTGCAAGGTGCATTCGTTTTGAAAAATAAACATCCGCTCTTTTCCCGTCCAATTACCATTTCGCCTTAAATAACATTCGAGGGAGCAGCGTGTGTTATTAAAAAGATATAAAAAACAGGTACTTAGTAGAAATTTCCACGTTATGAAAAACTTCTGGTTTCAACGCAGCCGCAGGGTTTCGATCGCGTTCGGTGTAGAAAATTACGGTGGGTCAGTTTGGCCGGGTAATGAAGTGCGGCGCGAGTATGTGCCTGGGAGGTGATTAGTGACTTAATTTTGGGATTTTGAGAGGACCAGTTTCACGTGAAGATGAATTTTGTAGAGTATGATAAGCTATCTTGTCCACTCGGGAGCAATTTATAATGAACTATTCGATTCGTTTTTTTTTTTCGGGAAATAAAAACTCGGGCTTAGATTAACATTTGCTGAGGCTTGAAGTGAAATTGGCTGCAGAAAATGCTCAACCTATTATCATCACAGATTGAAACCAATTAACCACCTACGTTCTCGCATTCCTGGCGTGAAAAAAAGTGGTAGTTCGTGTCTACCTATGTCCCCGACTAGCTAGAATATCCTATCCTCGAGCTAGAACGAAAGGAAACGCGCCTACCTCAATTTATACGTGATGAAGGTTTCCATCGCTGTTGTTAGTTTTTAAAGCGTCGGCCAACCCCGTAATTACAAAACAATTTTCCAATCTAAAAAACACACACAAATTCTAGCCGGTCGAACTGTTAAAGTGTTAGTTTCATGTGGACTCTTTCAATATTTTTAAAGATGTAATTAAGATTTGATACTGTTAGTTTAACCTCTAGCCCCTGGCCATCAATAAGCGCAGGTGAACTGTTGGTTCGTTTATTACGAGCACATGTCCTGGCCTGTGGGCGTGTTAGAGTTTGTTTTTTTCCTCCTTATGAATATCCGAATTATCGGACGTGAATTGAATGTCTAAAATTCACCGAATCGTCTAAACTTTGGGGAATTAATTTTAATTTCTTATGCATGCTATAATCTGTTCTCACGCTAGTCATCGATTACGGATCTGTAGGGTCGTCTGGAGCTCGTGCCTCAAGTTTAGAGGAAGGCGTGATTGAATTCGTCAATGAATGGATCCTTACCTGGGATCATGAGGTGGAAGACTGCGCATCGTACTTAGTAATAGGTGTTTGGTTACATTCGCTAGATTAATTGATCATAATGAAGAATTCCATTACATACTTTAATCTGATGATTAAAAAAAGCAAACGAGTTTAACTCCCTGAAGCGTGAACAGAATTTTCATTCATTCGTGGGTTATTGTAAATATGCTGAATGAAGTGAGATGGAGTTTGTGAGCAGTGATGTTGGCTTTTTATTACGTTCTTTTCTTAAATGCATGATTCTAAAGGTTGGAAATCATCTACGTAAATTTTCGAATTAAAAAATTTGAATTAATTTGAAAGAAAACCTAAATATTACATACGTGAAATGGCAAAAAGTAAATTACGTACCTATTCGTAGGGCATTGATTTTTTTCCACCTATTATTCGATACAGGTGTGTAATATTACATTTTTGGTACCCACTCACTCTTACTTCGTGGCATTGCGATAGGAAAAGATTTTAAAAATATTTAAGACATAAGAACATACCAGAGTGAGTTGATTTTCGTTTTTTCCAAAAATTAAATTGAGCAGGCTCACAATAGTTGCTGAATGATCTCAAAAAGACCTTACAAAAATTTCAACGAACCAACTCAATTTTTAGACCCTTTCACAATGAAATTACCTAAAACTTTCAAAAAAATAATTTTTGGAAAAATTAAAAACTCTTTTTTATGTTTTCAAGTTATACTTTGTTGAACAAAGATTAAAAAAAAATTAGCCCATAATTTTTCTTAAAAGGAGGTCCACAATGAGCCAAAATTTCATCATAAATAAATATTTGAAGGTGTTTTAATATTAAATATTTTCACTTTTCTATCAATTAATTTTTCCTTGAAGGAAAATAATTTTTTATATTATAAAAGTGATTACAATTATAAATAATAAAATTAAATAAATCAATATAAAAAAATTTATGAAATCAATTTTAATAAAACTAATATATAAAAATAAATTAAAACATTTTCTATACCATTTTCAAGTTTTTTTTTTTTTTTTTTTTTTTAACCAAAGGTATTACTTATTTTCAGAAATTATCGAAAAATAAGTAGTGTGTATAGTGTATACCTTGTACGGGCTCAATTTAGTTTTTATGCACCCAAGATAACGTACCGCAGGGATTCATAAAGTCCAAGCTAAGTGATGTTAAAATATTCACACGAAGCCATTTTGAAGTAAGAATGTGATATTTTGGGAAGCTAGCATACTTTCCCTCCTGTGTTCAAAATAGTCTAAATTATGCCTATACTATCCACACGAAACATAAATTACCACTTTGTCGTTCATTTTTGAAAAATAATAATAAAAATTGTTACTTTATTTAAAAACAATTCAGACCTCTCGAATTTCAACAAAAATTGGAAGCTACAATTTTTCTAATTCTTTAAACGACAAAATATGATTTTGCAACGTAAAAAAAAAATTGTTAATTTCTCGAAAATTAATTTTTTTGAAAATTATATATTTTTTAAAACTTTAATTTCATTTTGCAGCATTTAAATATTGAGTTGGAAGGCTAAAATTTTCAAGACTTCCTTTTGAGATGATTTAGCAACCATTGCAATCCCACATCTTTCACATTTTAAGAAAACCCGTAAATCTGTCTTCCTTTAATACATATGTACAAATGTTTAAAATAAAATAAATAACTGACGTAGTTAAGGTTGCCTTACTTGAAGAAATGAAGGCGCAATTCCAAATGAAGGTGTTTGGCATCGTGAGAAATGAAGAATGGAGTGAGTTGAATTTTTTCTTCTTTTTCGAAAACTGCGCGAGAAGAAAGTGAAGTAATCGTAATAAGTATAACCCTCAAAAAAAGTGAAAAGATATCAGTGTACATAAAAATAAGCTCAACATTTTGTTGAATTTAAGAAAATAAACGAAAAATTATTTTTGAGCAAGTTGAAATTTTTATGCAATTAAAAATGATATTTCATTGCCTCAATATTCAAAAAAATTTAAGGCAGCGATTTAAATCAAATTTAGGGGTTCTAAATTTATTTGAAATTAAAAACGAACAACTGAGTGTTGTGTATCTTCGAAATAAATAAGTAATTTTGGGTTATATGGATTGCATTACCTTCATTCCAACTTTTAAATTTTCATCCAACAGGGATTCGCAACGTATCGCAATTTTGCTTCACAATGACCAATTATAGATGTTTTACGTTGAAATGATTCGTAGTTTTAGCACCCATGTGAACTGAAAATTAGCTATAAATAATATTCTCAAGTTTTTAAGAGCTGAACTCAAGTCCATAATCAGGGAAATGGGGAGGGAGGGGTAGAGGGGACATATTGCTTTTAATCCAGGATTTATAAGAGGGCCCAGATATCCAAATTTGATTTTAAAATTTTTCACGACATTCGAATTAGATTTTATTGTTTAATTTTTATTATATCATCCATATATTCCTATTACCATAGATGGTGAGCCAGTAACACAAAGTAACAGTGTAAAATATTTGGGTATTACTCTAGATAAAAAGCTAACCTGGAAGCCATACATTGTATCAAAACGTGAAGAGCTAAAAATTCGATTCAGATCCATCTTATAGTGGCTCAGAGCAAGGAATCATCTTTCACTCTATAACAAGCGACTCTTATATGTCTCAGTGCTAAGACCTATCTGGAGCTATGGTGTACCAATTTGGGGTTGCGCGGCAAAGTCTAATCTCAACATTCTACAACGTCAGCAGAACACCATACTCCGGAAAATGGTAGGGGCACCATGGTTGGTCAGAAATGAAACACTACAGGAAGATTTGCAGATTGAACCAATAGAAACTATTATTCGTCGGCATATGTGATCTTATGAAAAACGATTACATCAACATCCAAACCTCCTGGCTATTCAACTCGTAGACAACCAGCCAATACGTAAGCTTAAGAGAAGAGCACCATTTGATATAGTGTAATCTAACTCTTAGTCTTAATTTTATCTTCTTTTTTTTTAATTCAACTTAGCAACTATTAACGAATGCGTAAATGGTTAAGATCATGTCACTGCAGCTACCAAAAGTACATGTTATTGCTCTAGGGCAGGTCATTATAAATAAATACGCTAAAAAAAAAATTAATTTCCACTAGATTTGAAAAAAATTTGATAAGAGGGACTTGAATTTATTTTGCCCTAGGTACAATTTTGACTCTCTTTGGCTCTGCTCTAACGTATACATAACCTATATAAATTATCCATTTATTATTCGTTCTTGAATATACTCAAAATTTGCTCGCTTTTCCGAAAATGGAAAAAAGAATTCTTCAGATGACAGAGAGTAAGTTCTTGGATTCAAAAAAATTTCAAGCTATCTAAAAATATAATTTTTTTGAAATTAACTTTTTTTAGGCATTTTCATCGAATTTTAGGATTGAAATTTTTTTCAAGTTTTCTTATTTAATTTGACATTTACTTTCACTCGTACACTCCATTTTTCGAAAAAAGCGAAGTTTCAGTTACTGTGAGTAGATTTTTCTCGAATAGGTATCTTTCGGTATTCCATGCTTGAAATTTTTGAACCGCGTACCCGAACCAAGTTATATTTTGTAATTGTATTTGTATACGTATACGTTATAGGAATGCAAATGAGCAGTTTATTCACGTAGACTGGCGATCAACGATAAATTGTATATAACGCTCCGTCAAAAGTATACCGTATAATTAAAAAATACTCGAGAGTCGAGACAAAGAATTTTCACAAGTTGAATGAAAAACGCGGCAGAGGGAGTAGGTAAATATCTAATAAACGTGTTAACAAGATACCATTTTAATACATGTATAAATTATGATTATCAGCAGAAATGTTTAGAAGGGCGTTAGTGAATAGCTGTGGCCAGTTTACACGAATACTAGTCAGGCGCCAAGATACCTGCTCTGTTGACTGGACCCACGGTAATAAGAACTGCCCGGAGCGAAGGCCCACTGTGTGTACGACTGCAGGTAATCAACTATGCTATGATAAATATTCGTTGAACGTAATAGTAATTGGTTTACCCGTTCGTGAATGGATCTGTTTTTTATGAATGGTTGTCATAAAAAATGAATGAATATGAAGAGATACTAGATGCTTATTATGTACTCCGCGCCACCCCGCGCCAATTTACTGTTTGAAACTTTTTAATCATTTTTGAAAAGCTCTCGAAATGAAAAATTCAGCCATGTTTTTACAGAAAGTAATTTTTTGTGCTATGTAAACCATTTATTTTATTTTTTATTTTTCTATAGATTTTTTTTTAACTTGTGATATTTTTAAGTTTTAAAATTATGAATTAAATTTTCGTATTTTCATACATTAGGTGAATTTTATTTCAGCTATTACAGTCGTACTTTTTTCAAAAGTGAAGTGGAAATGTTAATCATCACCAAAAAGACAGTGAAAATATGAATCGATCTTTATACAAATTCGGCCAGACATTTTGTTAATGTTTGTAATGTACCACATCAGGAAGTGAATTTCATTGTTGCTTATGTATGTCTCATTAAGATAACGAGATCAATAAAATTATTAAGGTACGTAGATAAAAAATTATTTTTGATGTTAGACAACAGTGGACAAATAACCGGTCCATTGGTGTTTATTGCTTTTCGCGAGTTACTTAATAAATTTCAGCTTCAACGTCGATTACTGTCCAGCTAATCATCGCCATTTGGTTACGTGAAGATTTAACGTCCAAAATCCATAAAAATCCTACTACCTTTTCAACTTATTGCGCCAATTCATCGGACATTAGAATGGATAATATTACAGCAACCTTTACAACAGAGAAGATTCCCACTCGATATGAACGAAATACCTAATGGGCAATTCAACCTGCCGGACAGAATAGGTAGCAACGAAATGATTATCTAAATCTGTATCCATATAATTTAGCCATCGATACTAGACGACTAATAAAAACACGGTTTTACGTGACATTAAACTGTAAGAACATGAGATTATTATACGGGAACCGTGGAGGCACAAAAAACAAGAAATTTTTTTGTCGGTACATATTAACCCTATTAAAGTAATGACAGCTTATTCGAACGACATCGCAACCAATAATGAATCGGTGTTATTCTGACGATACGATCATGTTTAGGGTCGCCGTCGGTAATGAAGATAAACTACGTTTGATAAAGATGTTAAACAAATAGGATGTCAGTCGAGAATTTACTCGTTCACGAAATTTCGATGTAGCTGAGGCGATAGTTTAAATTGGTGATATTAATAAAAGTAGTATAAGAGCAGGTCGAAGACATGTCAGTGACTACTACTAATTTTTTAATATATTCTCTAAAATCATTACTCATCAAATTACAACTCTAAAATTTTCATAAGTTTCTAAGCAGAAATATCCTTTATTTATCCGTCAAAAAACTATAATACAAACGTTCAGCCAAGAAAATAATTTTTGAAATCAAATATTTACCTATTTTAACCCTTTTCTCAGACAGAAATCACCAATCAATAACTAAGTATTTTTACCAAGGTAGGTATACAGTAGAATTTATCATATTTTTATTTTAACCATTTTTAGTCCTTTTAAGAGAGAAAATTCATTCATTTCTGGAGAAAAAAAAACCTATTTTTCTCACAATAAAAATACTTGGATTAAAAAATTTTGTGACTAAGGTGGACTAAAATCTTATCGAAATTCATCTATTTTTCTCATGAAAATGAATGAATTTCCTCTTTTGAAATTTGAGAATTTTTAGGATTCTAAAAATGATTGAATTTGACTGAAAATCTAGAGTTGCGCTAGAGTGTGTCAAAAAGAAATGATAAAATTTTGACCAAAAATGAGAAATTTTGACTAAAAAATGAGAAATTTGAGTGTGTTGGAAATTTAGGTTTTGAGAAAAATGGTAAAATTTGACCTAAAAATTGAGAAATCTAGAGTAGCGTTAGAGTGTGCCAGAATTTTCTTCAGTTATTATTTTTGAGTAATTAATTTATTTATGACAAATATTGTGAGAAAATAGGTTGTTTTTTCTCCAGAAATGAATGAATTTTCTCTCTTAAAAGGATTAAAAATGGTTAAAATAAAAATATGATAAATTCTACTGTATACCTACCTTGGTAAAAATACTTAGTTATTGATTGGCGATTTCTGTCTGAGAAAAGGGTTAAAATGGGTAAATATTTGATTTCAAAAATTATTTTCTTGGCTGAACGTTTGTGCCCCTATAAAATAGTAGGAAAAAACTACGAAAATTATAGTTTTTTGACGGATAAATGAAGGATATTTCTGCTTAGAAACTTATGAAAATTTTAGAGTTGTAATTTGAGTAATGATTTTAGAGAATATATTAAAGAATTAGTAGTAGTCATTGACATGTCTTCGACCTGCCCTTATACTACTAATAAATCATTACATTTTCCAGACGCGCACAGCGGACGTGAATATAACGAGAGTTTTGAAACTTATATGATATGACCGTGATTTAAATATAATGACATTCAAGTGGAAAGGTTACACATGCTCGAGTGAGTAGGTAGACGTGTAGTACCAACGTGATGATTTTTTTTTTAATAATTTGAAAAGGATTTTGATCGATTTTTCATTTTTAATTACAGATACAGGGAATGCGTTATTATTTCGGAGAAAAATTATTCGAAAAAATCTTCCTTTTTTCTGCCATACTAAATATGAACCAACGTCAAAGATAAAATTAAAAAAAAAAATGTTTATTACCATTCCGTACACAAATTAATTTTTATTAAGTTTAAGAATTATTATAAATATAAAACATCACTCAAAAATGAAACACGTATTTAAATAAATTATTAACACCTGGAAAAATTAAAGTACCTATTTACTCTGATTTTTTTTTTATTCGTTTAATCACTTGGTAATAATTATGGTCAAACACAAACCCGATAGATATCACACTGCATAACAAATAAATAATAATAAATAAATATTGCATCATATAATTTTTAATAATACTAAATTCGATAACACTTCCTTCACCTATCGTTGAACAATATCTACGAATAGGTGCAGAATGTTTTTTTTTTTTTTAAATAGGTACAATTCAAAAAAAAAACTGAGTTGGTATTCAGTCAAAATGTACTTCATTTTTAGTGTATTTTCTAATTTCGTCTTTCAACTCCTCATATTTTTTAGACATAAGTGTATAAGCTTTAGCCACAAGATCGTCCAGGTCATTTTCTGTTAAGCCTTTGGTAGGTATTGGATCCATAATTTCAACAATTATCTTACCTGCAAAATGAATAGAAACAAATTTCAAAGCCATTCCATATCAACTCGAACAGAAAAACAAAGGTTCATGGGGAAACTGTAGTAGTTTTTACTATTAGAGTATAACTTACTTGTTTGAAAAAATTGCTCAAAATCGACATGAGATAAAAAAGTTGTTCGAATTGAAGTTATAGATAATTCAAAATCATTTTTTAAGCAAAAATTATCAGTTAAGAAGAAAAATATTCACCTGAATCAAACTTTCTGTTTTTGAAATCGATAAAATAAAATGGCGAAAATACAAACGGCTGTATTGGTACTTGATGCTGTATGGCTGCGATGAAAGCTCCTTTTTTAAAGGGAAGTAGCTGTTTTGTACTTTTATTCCTTGTGCCTTCGACGAAAACCCATAATTTTTCCTGCAATGGTAATAAATTGTAAAAATATTCAAATTAGTGTTTACATTGCGTCAATATGAATATTGGATAAATTATATAAAATTTCAAATGAATAAAATGATGATTTACATTTTTTTCGAAATGTTGGCGAGCTACTTCGTTGAAATACTTTTTGGTTTCTTCAGATCCACTCTTCCTTTAATGAAAATTATGCCTCCCAGCCACATAGCCAAACCAACGGGCCAAAACCAAAAGAATAAGTTCCTCGCTATTGTGCCACATCTCATAGAAAATGTTTTCCAAATCAAGAGCAAACCTGCACGGCAAAGGGATAATAGTGATTTTTTCGAAAATATGGTTATATAAATAGATATTTAGCTCTAGCAACCTACCTACGATGTCATACATAGACTGATGATTGGCGATGCAAACTGCACTTTGGTTGTGTGGAATTAATTTGGAACCGTGTCTGAATTCCCATTTTATTCCCAAAAACCAAGAACATGGAGCAATCAGTCTTGCGTAAATCCTTGAATTAAAATGTACGAAAAATATTAAATTATAGCGAGTAATTTTATCAAATCTAACAACGAAAACAAATCATACATTTGTTCTTGTGAAGTTGTAAGTACTTGAGTGTTAATTAACAAAAATAACTTACCACATGGATCTACAATCAACAGGGTGTCTCAGACATAATGGCAACCCGAGAATGGCAATCACTATCAAATACCAAAAGAAAAATAGGTATTTCAAGTAGCATTTGATAGCTTTTCTACGACGATAAAAAAATAGGAACCAAAAGAAAATGACTGGTAGTGAGATTGTAAAAACCATGATTGAATCAAGTTTACTGAAATGTATATACAATCATTATTAGTATATAGTAAATAGATAAAATTAATTTTAATTCTAGGTAAATAGATACAGTCATACGTTTACATACACACTATGTTACCGAGTAATTTTTAATCAACTATTTGAAAATTTCTCATCTCAGTGAATTAGAAAAATAATTATATTGCAATTTCTATACCGACTGTTTTATACGCACAATTAAACAATATCGAATACATGAATTACTTACAGAATGCCGTTCAAGCCTTCCATTGTCATAATCAGGCATAAAATTTGATTTACCAAAAATCTTGAAAGTATATTAATTATTTTTACATTCTACACATACTTTTGAAATTACCGCTTTTGTACTTTGATACGATAATTCACGTTTGGGAAGCAATGTTCGGTATATCGACATGCATAAGCTTTTTAATATGATCTTCTCGTTACAATTATTTCACGAGTAGATATCACTGATTGGAATTTTTAAATTGCTTATTATAATGAAAACCTAGTAACCTTGCAAGAAACACCTTCCTTTTTATTTTCGTGATAAAATAAACACCCGAAGCTCGTGTACTAGGTAGGTAGGTAGGTGGGACGCACTGCGTATTTTTTTATCATCTATTTTTTTTCTTTCTGAAACTGGAAAATTGCTTTAGAAAAGAGCTTATTGTGAGATGAATTTCAGAACTGTTCTGGTATGTGATAATTTGCTCTGATATTTAGTTATTCTGAAACACTTGAAAAAAGGTTTGAACCACCAAATTTTAAAAATTAACAGCTACAAGTTTATTTAATTTTTAAACAACAAAATTAAATTTTAGAATGCTGTACAAAAAATGACCAGGTCATTGACCTCATTTTGACTGGTGTTCGTATCAGTTTTGAAGACTTAAATTTTATCTACGTTTAGTGAGAATCATGTGACAACTAAGTACTTGAAAAAAGAAAACGTAGTTCGACTCATGAATGTTCATTCTCTAAAAATTGCGAACCTTTTTTTGAGGTTATGTTGATTATCAACAATTTAAAACAATTTTCAACTTATGAGGTGATGTAAATATAATTCTTATTCGGTTGAACCATGAAATTTGCAATGGAAATTCACTATATATAGAATTAGCGATAAGAATTTTTTCATTCATAATGAACGAATACGAGCCTATGATTTGAATACGTATCAAAGGTACGAATATTTTCAATAAGTAGATAATTACTTATGAATTTTAGAGATAATTTCTAATAAAATAGTGCTATATATAATGTGGTACATATTGGTGAAATAATAATTATAGATATACTTGGGCATTAAGCTTTGTAACTAGGAAGTTCTTCAGGGGTGTGTGGGCGAGGGTTCGAGTGTTGATGCTTCTTACAATCTTTCATACTCTCCTAAAGCCCTCAAGCTCGAAAATATTTGTTGACAAAAAAAAAAATTGATTAGGTATTCGAGAACTTTTGGCGACTTGTTTCGCATATTTTAGAATAGCCTCGTTTATTCAATCACAAATTACGAATAACATAATTATATGAATTTATTGTGGAGCCAGCTGATGGCACTCTTCTCCTTGTTCTGATTCATTATTATAGCAAACAGAAAAAAGCTCTGAGGAAGTTCAAATCCTACACCCTCCTCCCCCGGATTACTGCGCTGGAGATTTTCAGTAGCTTTGCTACAGCTTAGTACTAATTAGTGTAGTGATGTCGCTTCCAGTTTATGAATGAATCATCATGTTCGATTCGATTTAGGTACATAGTAGCTATTGCAGTGATATCACTTATTTTCATACAAAAAAGTAATTAGTAATAATAT